>NMUG010008203.1:0-11745 GCA_002855965.1 Monotropa hypopitys | reverse complement strand
AGCAACCTCAATTCCAAGAAAATATCGAAGCTTACCCAGATCTTTGATATGGAAATTAGAACCGATGAAGAATCAAAATTTGGATCCCATGACTGTTACTACCAGTAATGACAATATCATCCACATATACAACCAGAATCACAATGCCTTTACTAGTTGTTTTGAAGAATATTGAGTGATCAACCTAACTCTGTGTCATGCCACGAGAAACTATCGAGTTGCTGAATTTGTCAAACCAGGATCAAGGAGACTGTTTGAGGCCATATAGAGACATGCAAAGATGACACACATACTCTCCCTTGGCCTCAAAACTAAGTGGTTGAGCCATATAAACAGTCTTGGAGATATACCCATGTAGAGGCATTTTTGATGTCAAGACGATGGAGTGACCAATCAAGATTAGTTGCAAGAAAGATAATAATCTGAATGAATTTTAGCTTGGAAAGTGGAGAAAAATTCCAGTATAATCAAGACCATAGGTCTGAGTGAAACCCTTGGTAACAAGACGAACCTTGAGACGAACGACAGTGCCATCTGGATTGTGTTTATAGTGAAAACCCAACAATATGAGCTACAAAATGCGTAGAAACAAGAGTCCAAGTATGATTCAACTCTAAAGCACGAATCTTTTCTTCTATGGCAGAACGGCACCTAGGATGAGAGAGAGCTTCCTGGTATGACTAGGGAATAACAACAGATGATAGAGACGCAAAAAAGCTTGAAACGAAGGGGATAAAGGGTCATACAAGACAAAATGAGAAATAGGATAAGAAGTGCAAGTACATGTACCCTTTCAAAGGGAAATGGGAAGATCATAAGTACGACCATGTGAAGACGAATCTGCAGACGACTGGGGTGGTGGCGGAGGAGAATGAGAAGAATCCAAGAGAGAAATGGTAGGCATAGCATTGGGTTGGTGACAAATATAGACTTGAGTGATTGGAGGACGAGCGGGAGGAGGCTCTGGAATCTCAGGAAGACACAAGGGACGAACAAGGTCCAAGATTATTGAATCCTAGAACCGATGGCCTTCATCAGAATAATAAGGAATGTCACAACACTGACAAAGTGCTTATGTAACGTAGGACTATTAACACATATAACCCTTTTGAGTATGAGAATAACCAAGAAATGTACATTTATGAGAGCAAGGGTTAAGCTTATCACATCTAGACAGCAAGTTATGAACAAATGAAACACACAAAAAAAACTTCGGGGGATTAGGAAAAGGGCTGGTGCCATGGAACATGTGATACCAGTTCTGGAAAATAATAAATATTGTGAATTTAATAAATAAATAAATTAAGTTGGAATAAAAATTCTAATGAATTAAAATCTGATTTTTTGGAGTTAATAAGGGGATTTACTAACTTAAAGTCGAGATGGATTTTTGTTAAATTAATAACAAAATAAGAAATAAAGGTACTTGGGTGTATGTCTTGTTTAATGGTGGAGGTGTATAGGATAGAAATTCTTATTGTTGTAGCCTAATTTAGATGACCTTACTACATGAGATAATTTTCTTAAGAAGTAGTTTTTGTTGTTTAGCAAAATGAAAGATAACATGTGCACTATGAAGCACAGGTACTCCGAAAATGGAGGCGTACACGTACCAAGTATAGTACGGGTACGGCATTGGTATGGCAAAATATGTACAAGGTACTTCATAAACATACTGGGTACGTCTGGCTGTTGTGGGTACGGAGAGGGTACGAGGATGGGTACTGTAACGGCCCAAATTTTTAAACCATTTTTTTTAAATGAATATAAATTCATAAGAGGGAGAAAGTAACTACCATCCATATTTTACTTCCCATACATACATACCAAATGAGAAGGAAGTAATGAATGCATTCATATGCGTTAAGAATAACAATGTTATAAAACTTTTACAATTTACAACCGGGAGATAAAGAATGTACAATAAACAATAGGAAAAATAACCTATCAACTACTATGATGTCAAGCTCAAATGCCAGGCAAGAGAATTTGAAATGAGTAGCTCTCGTCTGAAGAAAGAATCTGATACCTAAAAATAGAGGGTTAGGCAAAAGTCTAGTACAGAAATCTATATCTAATATCTTTGAAATTGGGGTGCAAGTGTGATAGGGCAAGGAATATAAAATATGTATTCATAAGGATCTCTTCCATTTTTAATAACGATTTAACTCAAATCATTCTTTTTCTTACTCAGGCCCAACATGTGACATTTTCCAAAATGTTCAACTTTGACAAATCAAAGGAGACGGTTATTAGTTTCCAATCACTTCCAAAATGCTCAACTTTGATGAAATCAAAGGAGTTACGTTTATTAAAGTCTATCACATCTACATTGACGAAGTCAATAGAGTCCAAAGTCAACCTTGACGAAATCAAGGGACCAATACAATCAAAGTCATATATTAATAAAGAGTTATTAGGTTTCGCCTATTTCCAAGATAGTAACCCGTCGGCTAGACTAAACGTAGGTTTCCTAGTATCTTCCCGACCCGTCGAGATGGTCCAGTCAAGCCCTTGTTGCGCAATGTCGTGGGTATGAATTACCAAGGGAACGAAATTCCCGTATCAATGTAGCCAACCCAAATAATCTCTTAGGAATAAGCCAATGAACTTTTTCATTTATCCATTTATTCAATTCATCTAGATTAGGGTAACTCCTCCTAATCTATCAACTTGATCAAAAATATAATTTCCAAACATCGATTTTCAAGTGTCAAAAGGTCCATTAGACCACATTTCTATATTCCATAGTCATTTTCTCTAAATCAATTTATCAATTTCATGAAGACCCAAACCTAGGGTTTTATCAAATTTTGGGGGTTTTTCGAAACAAGTGTGGGATCTTGAAATCAAGCTCATATGGGACCCAATGACGCACAAATGAACACAAATGCTTGAGAAATCGAAGGGTCAATGAAACCCGCAAACTAATTTCATGGAAACATCTTCATTTTTTTTTAAGAAAAACTTGAGGGGGAAGAGGGAATATCAAGATTAAAGCTAAGAGTTATAGAAGACTCTACCTTACACAAGGAACCTGGAACACCCTAGGTGAGGGTCTTGCTCCATGAACGATCCAAGCCCATGGATGCGTAGAGGAGGACGCGTGAAGCAACGTTAGTAAAGGGTTTTTTCTCCAAAACCTCATAATTTGAGAGGGATAGAAGAGAGAAGATATATATATATATATATATAGAGAGAGAGAGAAATTGCATATGAGGGAGAGAGGTTGTCGGCTGGAGTTATGTTGTGTATGAATGTGTTAGGATTTGAGAGGAGAGAGTGTATGTATAAGACTCAAATAACATTTCCAAAATTACCGTTAATGAGCCACATTTCGATATGTGGCTCTTCACATATCGAAATGTGAAGCTCCAATTTGTGTTGGCCGAACAAAAAGATCATTAGGAAGGGCTGAACGGAGGGGTCACATTTCAATATGAGCCCCATATACACATATCAAAATGTGCATCAAACGGGCAACATCAGAGCAGCTACATTTCGATATGTGCCATATGCACATATCGAAATGTGTGATGGGTAAGGCATATAGAAATACAATGGGGAGGGGAGAAGGGGAGATGCAACCAGAGGGTTTGTATTCCGATATGTGCCTCAAGCACATATCATGCGACTAGAGAGGCCAACTGAATCCCCTACATATCAGAATGTAGAAGGGGATTAAAAATTTGGGTGGCTGTATATCGAAATGCAGACTGTCCGGGCATATCAAAATGCAGGTTGTGCGGGCGTCAAAGTCCATTGGAACTTCTCATTTAAGTGTGCTCATCCTAGAGTACCCCCTGGAAATTCACTGAGACTTGGCGGCCAAAGCGGACAATATTGTGCAGGGTGGAGGCGGGTTGTTACATATGGTATCAGAGCCTGCACCAACCAAAAATGTGGGACCTGAGGAAAATCTTGACCACACACGAAAACGTGTAGTCCAAGTGGGGGAGATTGTGACACCCTAGTCTAAAGTGTCAACTGGTTCCCAGAAGGGATATTTGGGTCAGTGGACAAGTCCTACATCGCTTGGTAGATGTAAGTTGTGTGCTATAAATAATAAATCATGAACCTACCTTGCACAATGCCTTTTAAAGCCATACGGGCGTCAAAACCCATTGGAACTTCTCAGTTAAGTGTGCTCATCCTGGAGTAGTCTAATGATGGATAATCTCCTGGGAAGTCCACTGGGACTTGACGGCCAAAGCGGACAATATTGTGCAGGGTGGGGGCGGTTCATTACAAGTTAGCCATTTCTCACCAGTTGTACATATTTTGTCATCATTTTATTAGAGTATTTTGACAAGTTTGTAATATATTTAGTGTGACAAGCGGAAGAAAAAGAGAAGTGTAGGCTTTGTGTAATAACATTTCGCAAGGCAATAGTTGACATTTTTATATCATAGAGGTATTTTCAGTTTACCGTGTCCGTGCGAGATCTTATTTGTCATGCCAGAACGGGATGTAACAGAACATAACCTGAAAAGGTGATTTTATTTCAAAACATGAGATGTCATTCTATTTAAAAGATAACTGGCGGTGAGGACCGCATCCCCCCAAAATGTTTTGTTACGTGCATGTGAAGTATAAGGGTGCGATCAATTGCTAAAATAGGACCATCTTTTCTTTCGACAACCCCATTTTGTTGAGGGGTAGTAGGACAAGATGTTTGATGAATAATGTCGCATTATTCAAGAAAATGCTGAAAAGGTGTAGAGATAAATTCTTGAGCATTATCAGTATAGAAGATGCGTAATCTTGCATTAAATTAATTTAACACCTCAGCATAGAAAGATTGAAACAATGTTCTAAAAGTCGCTAGGCGCTAGACGGGCGATCGAGGGCATTTTCATTTTTTATTATTTATTTATTAACATAAAAAAATAATATTCCTTCTTAGCATAGTCCAAAGCATAGTCTTCCACCAAATATACGAATACTAGACAAAAAAATAGTTCAAACTTGAAAGCATCAATACTATTAAAAAAATTTAAACATAATATTCTTCATCATAAACTCTCTAAAACGTAACTTAATTTGATTCTAGGGTAAAATTATAGTTTAAATCTGTAAAATTTGAAGAATTTTAAAATCTCCATAACTTGTTCCAATTTTCATCCTAGGCCCCCGAACCTGTCTAGAACCCATTAGTCGGGGCGGCTAGGCACCTAGGCTGATTTTTAGAATAGAGGATTGAAAAATATTAAAAAGTTGAGAATGGTCTTTAAGAACATATATCCAAGTCAAGCGAGAAAAATCATCAATAAACGTAACAAAATATCGAGCTCACATAAACCAGTGGTCCGAGATGGTCCCCAAATATCAGAATGAACTAAACCAAATGGTTGCAAACTAGCCAATTCAGTACGAGGAAAAAATGAAATTCTACAATGTTTACATGAGGTCACAAGTATCACAGTTAAAAGTAGAGAAAGTAGATAAAGATGGAACTATTTGAAAAAGATTGGCAAATAATGATTGGCAGATGATGGGTCCCAAGACGACAATGCCCTTGATATGGTGTAGTGGTAGAACGAAAAAGCGGATGAAGTTGAGTAATGAGCCGTTTGAAGGTAGTAAAGACCATTCTTCTCGTATCCCTTATGATGCAATGCGAGGCAGGGAAAAATAGAGATGATGATTCTTAGACAGAACCATAAAAAAGGTGATCGGATTAACACTATAATCTGGTAGAAGTGCAAGGAATCCACCAAGCAACACATGAATTCACCTGCAATTAAAAAATCTACCTGAGAAGTAAAGGGAGGCAAGCTCTCAATCCGAAAATAGGAGTTGTATATTGATAAAAGTTCTGGTAAATTTGTACATCTCTTGGCTTATATAGCCCTCAAGGGATACAACAAAAACCCTAAAAGAATGATGGGAAATATAAAATATTCCTAGCTAATAATTACAAAACAGTACTATTCTAACAGAATCTGAAAAAGGTGTATCAAATGTGTCAGAAATGTCGTGCAATGTTGTCGTCGTCTTCAAACATGAATGCAGAAATGTGGCCGAGCTGAGGTGAAGCTGTTGAGGCTGTGCTGAGGTGGGTAGCCAGGCTAAGCTGGTCGGGCTGAGCTGAAGGCCATGTGAGCAGTTCGACAAAGGTGCGGGTGTGAGCAGTTCGACAAAGGCGGGCTCGGTTTCTTGTGTGCGCAGCTCGGTGGAGGTTTGTGCGGGTATGAGTAGTGTGGCTGTATGCATAGATGTGCGTCCGTGGTGTGGTTGACCTACATCACCTCATCAATCCTCCTCTTCGTCATTAGATCCTGAAATTCATAATGAGAAGGATAGAAAGTGACGGAGCAGTTAAAAGTTTGGATCAGTTTGTGAATAGATAACAAGTTAAATAGAAATTAGAGTAAATATAAAACAGAGGAGAAAATAAGACCAGAATCATAATACGTGTCAATACCATGAACACGAGTTTTGGCCCCATTAGCAATAGTAAAATAGGGCGGAGCAGAGGGGAAAATGACATTAGATAAAAGAGACAAATTACATGTCATATGATCAGAGGCATCGAAATCTAGGATCCAATGTGTATGGAAAGATGAATAGAGACCTAGGTTACTTGATGATACCATGGTGGCGGTGGAAGAAGAGCATCCGTTGGCGCATTGAACAATTTAATCATACTCAGATTTGGAGATAGTGATGTCTAAAGCAACAGGCTCAGATGGCTCCCCCTCAAATGTGGTCTGATTAGCTCAAGTTGGCTTGCCATGAAGACGTGAACAGTACTCAACCGAGTGGTTGGTTTGACCATAGTGAGTGCACTTTTTAATACCATGACCACCACGCCCTCCACAATCAGAGAAACTATTATGGTTTCGAGGATTAGTACGATTTCCATATGTAACGTAACGTTCAACAGAAGTACGATTGCTAGGTGGAATATGGCACTCAGTAGGGGCAGCCAGGGCAGACCGGTGGTGTTCTATAACCGATGAATGAGTAACAATCCGCCGAACTAAGAGGAGCTAGTTCGAATTTGAGACCGAAAAAAATTTTGACCACCCGAAATTCATTCAAATGTTTCCGATGAGCTTGTAAATCTATGGTTAGAGGCTGGTAAGCCACCAATTCATTTCACATGCCTTTTAGGCTAGAAAAAGAGCCCTCAATGGAGCAGTCCCCTTGTTGGAGAGAAATGTACCCCAATAAAGCTGATAAATATGAGAGATTTTGATCAAAAGAATACAGTTCCGGCAAAGTATCCCAAATAGCTGTGGACATATCAAGGCAAGCAATGTTATTAAATATATCAGGTTCCAAACTATTCCAAAGTAAAATCATAATGCAAGTATCATTTGTCCAAGTAGGATCAGTAGAAGGATCATCAGTGATATAAGAAGTCTCATTGTTGGCCCGCAAAGAGATAGTCATGGCCCGAGACAATGGAAGATAATTAGATCCATTTAATTTAATGGTAGTGAGAACACAATGATAAAATGGATCCTTAACTTCCCTGATGTCGGCTTGATTTGTAGCCTCGTTTTTGTCATTCATAATGCAAAAGGAAAGAATAGATCAAAAGCAACTATCGATAGTCAGAGCTCTGGGAGCTTAGTCCAAACGATGGGATACAATGGTCCGAATGACAAAGGGAAACAACAAGAGACGAGACTACAGCAACAATAACTACCGGAAATCAAGAAGAACTGAAGACACTATAGTACCAGTAGTCAACAACAAACATCCAGAACAGAGCACTGAATTACCGGTAGTTCTATCTTCTGTGTTCCGTAACTACCAGTAATCGAAAAAGCAACAACGAAAGACGAGATTGATCTGAGGGATAGAAACCTTCGAGAGGGTGAGACGATTGAGATGGAGAGAGCGATGAGCGAGTACGAGCGAGGGGCAAACAAAGAGAGTCGCCGAGGAAGGCCAGGGTTCGAGCAAGGGAGATGTGCTGGAGAGATTGAAGAGGACGATAGAGATCAGAAAAAAATATCAGGGCTTATGAACCCGTTCTGATACCATGTTGAATAGTATTGAGAGAATAGAAAAACTGTGTATTCTTTATTCTTCTCGTAATATGAGGCCATATTTATAGGACACTTTACAAGATAACTAAGGAAATACAAATCAGCTAATAATTACAAGATTCCTAATATTCTCCCTAAATCAAACTAATCAGTATCTAATCAAATCCATATATTACAGATACATTCAAATCCCTATATTAACTGTATAATCAACACTTTCCTTTAGTTAGTATGTATTTGAAAGTTCAATACATCTATTATGTGTACACATTTACAAATTAAAACAATCAGGGAACCATAGCGAAGCAATCCAAGTTTCATCTCGTGCGGCTTCTTGTACTCGAATGGGGATAAATATTTGGTCCTAATAGTTGGAACAATCCCAAAGAACCAACCAAATGGATGAAGGTAGCACTATTTAGGGCTACCATATAACTAGCAACTAATAACTGTCGAAAACAAATGGAATGCAACCATAGAAATTCATAGTAACATTTTCAAAAAATAAGCAATCAATACCGCATACCACAATGCAAGCACTTCAATTACAATCATTTCCAAGCAGTGGAAAATGGATAAGACAGTCAGGCTGACAATGAAAGAACCAGCAAGTTTCAAAAAGACTGACAATCTAGATTACAAACTAAAGAAGTTAATATTTAGAAAAAAAATCTACATAGTTTGAAATTTTGAGTTAAACTATGCACGTAGGAAAAAATTGATCAGCTGAGACAGGAAAAGATTGTGGAAAAGCTGAAAAAAGAAAGACATAAAAAGCCAAAACAAGTGAAATCCCAACAAATATTAACACTTGTGCATCAAGCACAAGTATTTTTTTTATAAAAGCCATGTAATTGAGATGTAATAATTTTGTTTAGGTATAATGCTTGCCTTCAACAGTAAACCGTTGCAAGCTTTCTTCTGGATGGCTTCTGCTATTCTACTTGGATTTGTGACCAATAAGTCATCACCTACAAGCTGGATATCGACTGAAGATTGTAGATAACCCCATGAACTCCAATCATCCTGGTCAAAGGGATCTTCAATAGACACTATAGGGAAATCATTGACAAATTCCTGGTACAGTTTGCAGAGGCTCTGAGCTGAAAGAACATGAGCACCATCATTTGGTTGTTTCTTGAAGTTGAGGTCATAAGTCCCATCCTTGGTCAAAAACTCTGACGCTGCCACATCCATTCCTATCTTGACCTGTACCATTCATTTTAGTCTGCGGCTGTTTTAAAGGATAATAACATGTCATCAAAGACGAAAAATTAGATTCATGCCCCTACCTTCCCTGTGTAACCAGCCTTTTCAATTGCATCTATGAGCAACACCAATCCTTCCCTATTGTCCTGAACATTAGGCGCAAAGCCACCCTCATCTCCAACATTGCATGCGTCTTGTCCATATTTCGTTTTAATAATTCCCTTCAGCATGTGATAAACTGTTTTGGCAAAACTAAGAATGATTGTCAATCTTTCTCAGCTCTAATGATTAACAGACTTGCTACGTGCACATCTGGTGTGCACCTGGCCCAGGTGGGGCCCACAAGGATCCCAAACTAAAAAACTGATTTGGCAGTTATATTTTAAATATTATTTTAAACGACCCTGCAAAAATCCAGCTCAATCGGATAAAAAATGTAATTTATGTATTTTTTAAATTTTAACAGAAATAAACTGTAAGGTAAAAGTTCAAAAAAATACAGAAATTATATTTTTCATCCGATTGAGCTAATTTTTTGTAGGGTCGCTTAAAATAATATTTAAAATCTAACTGCCAAATCAAATTTTCATTTTGGGACCCGTGTGGGCCCCACCCATGTCAGGTGTGCACACCAGGTGTGCACGTAGCTTTATTCAATGATTAAAGGACTTCTATGTGATCACAGGGAATGCCCTCCATAATACATGTGTCTTGTTTTGATTAGTCTTGATAAATAACAAGGAAGCCCCGTGACCATTGAAAATTTCAAAGAACGAACAAAATCATTCAATTAGTTATACACACAAAGCACCAATACGGGTGCGACATATGGGTACGATACGAAACAGGTGCGGCAATGGGGAAAAAACTACAAAAACAAGTTACGGGTACCGCTTGCATATTTCCATAATTCAATATATACATTTAATAATGTATTGTATATATCTCAAAAAGTAAAAGTACATCGTGATCCAGTTAATGTCGAACCTTTAACATTCATCTAACCTCTTCGGCGCGGTTTAATATATTTTCCAAAAATTTAAACAAATATGTCCTAACTGTATGGTAGAACTCACAGTTCCTATTGTTGGTTTTACATTCCTGTTTCTATGTCTTAATGTTATTTCCGTAATCAATTCTCTCTTTTTTTTCATATTCGTAACCTAACCCAAAAGGGAAGAATATCTCGTAATGCAAGCAATCCTCGTTTCAATGTTTTGTTGTGTTGATACTTCAAATTAATTCCTTTACAAATAAAAACTATAATGACAAAAGGACAAATAGAAACTAAGATTGAAAGGGAAAAAAAGTACCAGTTCTTAATATCAAACATCTAGTACATCACCAAAAAAAGAAGGAAAGAAAAGGGAAAACAGGTATAACGGAGACGTACCCACCTAAGTACCCATCTTGTAACCATGGTGTACTGGTGCCTTACTCAGATTCCAAAACATACCCCATATATTCTTGGCGTACCGGGTACGATTTTACCATACCGGAGCCGTACCTATAGCCAGTACTCATACGGACACAGTTTTGGAGTATCCGTGCTTCATAAAGTTATAAGAATACTCCATGGTTCCCAATACTTGAATTTTCAACCATAATTTTTAAACAATTGAACTACAATAAGAAGAGAATTAGTTGCTTACCTTCGGTACCCATGCAGAGAGCCTCTGCAAATGAGGTTGCTCCTACCGGTAATATCATGAACTCTTGCATGGCAAGACTGTTTCCAGCATGGCTGCCACCATTTATCACATTGAAAGCCGGAACTGGCATAACAAGCTCCTCAGTACCTGATATCTCCTGTATGTGCTTGTAAAGAGGAATTCCCTTTGCTCCTGAACCCGCCCTACACACACTTAGGGACACTCCTAGTATTGCATTAGCCCCCAGCTTTGATTTATTTGGAGTTCCATCAATCTCCAGCATTATTGAATCAACGTAAGCCTGATTCCTTAATATTTTGCACAAATGAAGAACCAATATTTCAGAATCTATTTTTGTAAAAGCAAAAAACCATATTAAAGAAAACATGAAGGGAATGCCACCCATATATGAAAAAAGGCCTATGAATATAGATAGATAGATAAAGATATACGTATATATATAAAAGGGCAACCCAATACACAATGTATATATATCTATATAATAAAGGGGGGAAGTATCTTTCAAAAAAGCTAAAAGAATATACCATTTTACTCAATCTCAATCTTTCATTTCATCCGATCTAACAGTCTAAAAATATCCCTCACAAACTAATTTTTCAATAGTACTTCCGTAAATATGTTTATTTTTTGTGGGCAACACTCCCTAATTATATATTACCCCTTCCCTACGTATATTTTATTTCTCATTCCTTAACATAATTATATTTTACCTATATCCTTAATTATACTTAATTATAGTTTACCCTCTGCCATAATTATATTTTATCCATATTATAATATTTTACCCTCTGTCATAATTATATTTTATCCATATTATAATATTTTACCCTCTAACATAATTATATTTTATCCATATT
>NMUG010008202.1:0-11748 GCA_002855965.1 Monotropa hypopitys | reverse complement strand
TATTTATTAATTTTAAAATATTATTTTAAGTGATACTTCAAAAAATTATCGCAATCGAATAAATTTAAATTTACCCTCCAATCATTTGAAATTTTATTTATAAAAATTGTTTTTATAAAACTAATAGATTTAGTGATTGGACTAAATAGAAATTCAATCTAATAATTTAAGAATCTTTTAAAATAAATGTAAAATTTAAAGATGAATTAAAAAGAAATCAAATAATTTAGTTATTTGAACGAAAAAATAATATCGCATACATAGAACCGGTGAATGTACCAGGTGGGCGGGTTATCGGTTTATCTGTTAACGAAACATGATATCATAATATCATAAATATTTATTATTTAATTTTTTTAGAAAAATACAAAGTACCTGGTTGATGACGCTGACTTCTGGATCCTCCATCGCTGTCCTTCAGACCCTGCAAGCACACTTCTTGACGCCGGTCAGACGCCTGCCAAATAACCTCCGATGCTTAAGTTAGTCCAGAGATTTTGGGAGAGAGAGAAGAATTCTTATGGAAAATTAGGTTAAAGAAGAAGTTCTTACAATTACCTTGGTCCCTCCTAGGGATTTATACCCATCCTCTATTTTAGGAGTGTTCCCGCAGTCTTCTGCAACGTTTCCATATTCACTTGGCATGATCCCGCAATTACAGGCGGCTATATCGTCTTTCTGTTTCGGAGCGGTAGAATTTCCAATTTAAATAATGCACGGGCGGGAAGGACGTGCCTCCGTCACACCCAACCCCAATATCTGAGGTTACCCTATTCTTATCAGCTCCTCGGCTGAGGTCCTCACATTTAGGTCATGAGACATATAGTCATAGAGTTGACCTAAGGTCTGATCTCTTGGTGCTGAGCTCCTAGCCCAGCACAACCTATCAGCTACTCCCATGTTTTTGTCAACAGAGGCAAGATGCCAATTTGGTAAAAACACTTAAGTAGTAACGCCGCCACCTTCTGGGTTTTCGCGAGTATTAAATATACAATACAAAACGTCCCATCCTAACCATGTGGTCGTTCATGAGTCGTTTACCGACGAATAAAAGGACGGTAGGGATCATTTGTCGATTAGCAGGCCCAAGAAGTTTGTATAGAGCCCTTCACGATTTCCTATGTGACACTTATCAGCACTTCACCTCCTCAAGGGTTCGAGCATTCGCCTTTGCTTCTAGGTACGCTCTCTTTCTTTCTCCCTCTCTTATCTCCTTGCTGTCTTTTGTATTATGTACAAGGTGGAACACCAAGCCGTGGTTAGCGAAAGCACAGAAGAGGAAGCGCCCTTTATAGGCCGTGGTACAAGGGCCTTGGCTCTAGCAGACTCTCTTCCCTCTGATGTCGAGGCCATAAGAACGTCGGAACGATCGTTGGTTGCCCAATATCCTAGGCCAAAGTTCGACGTTTCTGCCCTTTATTACCCTTCCACCTTCAACCCTGATGCGTTAGGGGTGATGCGCAAACAATTCAGAATCCCCGATTCCGTTTAGTTGAGGGCTCCTAACCCTGGCGAAAGGGCCTGCGATAGCTATCCCAACGAAATATGCATATACCAGGATGCCCTGGAAGCTGGGCTTCGTCTTCCCTTCCCTAAGATTATTAGGCAGATCCTAGCCAAGTTTGGCCTTGCCCTCGGGCAGCTGGCCCCTAATGGTTACCGGCTTCTGGTGAGCTGTGCTATTTTGTGGTTGGCTGTTTCAGATGACAAGGACCCCTTGAGTGTGTCCTCATTTTGCAATCTTTTTGCCATTAAGGAGGTCCCGCACACAGAGGCGTGGTGGTATTTCAGTAAGAGACCACACTCCCTAGCCGTAGTGGGCAAATTACTTCCCTAGCTGACCCTCTCTTTTCCCTCCAGGAGATCGGTGATTCAGTACAGTGTAGAGTCCACCAGTCCAGCAGCAGCAGTTGAGGAGCAAGAGTAGTAGTGGTGAGGAGTTTTCAGTCAGTAGTCTGTTTCAGGTATATATTATGTATTTTGAGAGTTTTCCTTTTGTTGTAGTTCAGGGAGAGTTTTCTTTTATTTGAGTCTGTATCATATTCAGTGTGTGTTGTGGATTGTGGAGTTGTGTGTGTGAGGAGTGGAGTTTCAGTTGTACTCATATATTTCAATTTCAGTTCAGCAGTTACTTCAGTAAATTTTATTTTCTGTTTCTTTTCAGTTTTTGTTCAGAGTGGTGTTTAGTTTAGTAGTAATGATTGCCACGTGTCCGTCGCTGGATGACTAGCTATACAGTCGTCTGGGATGGGGCGTGACAGTTTCAACCCGATCACTTGTGCAATTTGGAGACCAAGTACCAATGCCTCGTATTCCGCTTGGTTATTTGTAGCATTGAACTCAAATTTTAACGCGTACTTTAGCTTTTCTCCTTCTGGAGAGGTCAGCATTATTCCTGCCCCACTCATCTTATTCATCACCGACCCATCTACGTGCAGGAGCCACGTTTCTTCATCCCCCTTATTGACCTCATCATCTGGTGCTGTGTACTCCACAACGAAATCTGATAATGCCCGAGCCTTTATCGAGCTCCGAGGCTTATAATCTATGTCAAACTCTCCCAGCTCTAAGGACCACTGGATGAGACGCCCTAACGTGTCCGGGTTGTGGAGGGCCCTTCTGAGGGGTAAGTTAGTTAGAACACTGATGGGATGTGACTGAAAGTAAGGCCTCAACCTTCTGGCCACAGTAATCACTGCGAAAGCCACCTTCTCAATCTTTGGATATCTCGTCTCTGATCCTCTTAGTGCTCTGCTTGTGTAATAGACTGAATGCTGAATACCATTATCCGTTCGTATTAGGACTGAGCTGATTGCGTATGAGGTCACCGCTATGTACAAAAATAGCTCTTCCCCATCAACTGTAGAACTGAGCAATGGGGGACGTTGCAAGTAATATTTTAATTGATTGAACGCATGCTCGCTTTCCTCTGTCCATGCAAAACTTTTCTTCAAAACTTTAAAGAAAGGCTGACATTTATCTGTTTCCCTGGATACAAACCTGCTCAGTGCTGCCACACAACCTGTGAGCCGCTGCACCTCCTTAACTGTCCTGGGGGATTTCATTTCCAGAATTGCCCTGATTTTCTCCGGGTTGGCTTCAATCCCTCTCTGAGAGACCATGAACCCCAGGAACTTGCCTGATGCGACTCCAAACACGCATTTCGCCGGGTTTAACTTCATTTTGTATTTTCTCAGAATATCAAAGGCCTGGGCCAGATCTTCTACGTGGCTGGCCCGTTGCCTGCTTTTCACCAACATATCGTCAACATAAACCTCCATAGTCTTGGATATCAAGCTTTTGAACATCATATTAACCAACCTCTGGTAAGTGGGCCCCGCATTCTTTAACCCAAAAGGCATGACGGTGTAACAGTACAACCCCCTATCGGTGACAAACGTCGTCTTCTCCTGGTCATTCTCGTCCATTTTGATCTGGTTGTAGCCAGAAAACGCGTCCATAAAGCACAGCAGTTGATGTCCAGATGTGGCGTCTACTAGCTGATCAATACGAGGGAGTGGGAAACTGTCTTTTGGACACGACTTGTTAAGATCCTTGAAATCAACACACATTCTCCATTGCCCTGAGGACTTCTTGACCATCACCATGTTAGCAATCCAAGTGGGGTATTGCACCTCTTGTATGGATTTGGCCCTCAATAACTTGTCAACCTCTTCAACCGCAGCTCTGCTTCTGTCAGGTGCGAAAGTCCTTTTCTTCTGCTTGACTGGTCTATGGTCCGGATTTACATTCAACCGGTGCACCATGACCCGTGGATCTATCCCGGGCATATCCTCGTGCATCCAAGCAAAGATATCCTTACTCCTTGCCAAAAACTTGATTAAAGCATCCTTCTCACTACCTTGCAGACATGTTCCCACCTGGATCCTTTTGTCCGGTTCCTCAGGCCAAATCTGTAATGCGGCGAGTTCCTCCACAGGCTCTCCCCTCAGTAATTTTTCTTCATCCCTAACGTCCAGCTCTTCCAACCTTCCTCCAAACTCACGTGGGAGCGTCCCTTGGACCCTAATGGGTGGATCTGGGAGCGTCTTGTCCCGTCGAGTCTTCAGAGACTGGTTTTCCCGGCGCGCTTCCTCCAAAGTTTTCATAATCTTATTCAGGGTTATATAGCTGGGAGGTCTCTGCGATTGTCTCCTGCCGTCGATCAAGCGCTAACCATCCAGAAATCCGTCACCTTATCGAAGAATAGTCGTTTCCCACAGACGGCGACAGCTGATGACGCTGACTTCTGGATTCTCCGTCGCTGTCCTTCAGACCCTGCAAGCACACTTCTTGACGCCGGTCAGACGCCTGCCAAATAACCTCCGATGCTTAAGTTAGTCCAGAGATTTTGGGAGAGAGAGAAGAATTCTTATGGAAAATTAGGTTAAAGAAGAAGTTCTTACCATGACCTTGGTCCCTCCTAGGGATTTATACCCCTCCTCTATTTTAGGAGAGTTCCTGCAGTATTCTGCAACGTTTCCATATTCACTGGACATGATCCCGCAATTACAGGCGGCTATATCGTCTTTCTGTTTCGGAGCAGTAGAATTTCCAGTTTAAATAATGCGCGGGCGGGAAGAACGTACCTCCGTCACACCCAGCCCCAATATTTGAGGTTACCCTATTCTTATCAGCTCCTCGGCTGAGGTCCTCACAGTTAGGTCATGAGACATATAGTCACAGAGTTGACCTAAGGTCTGATCTCTTGGTGCTGAGCTCCTAGCCCAGCACAACCTATCACTGGTTTTTACGGTTTCAACCGATTTTTATTGGGTTTTTTGTGGTTCAATCGGTAAATCAACCCGGTTTTTTTATATCTAGAACGATTTTAGGATTTTTCAGTTTATTTGGAGTAGACCGGACTGACTTGGAGACCGATTCCTGGTTGAACAAGTCAGTCTGCCTAACGAACAGTGCAGTGGCACTACATTTAATGGCTCCCCTTTTCTTCGAGAATACTTGTTCCCTGCAATATCTCACTTGCACCCCAATGGCTCTCCAATTTCGTTACGTGTGAGGTCTTTGGTGATGTTTTATTCTTACGTCAAAACAACGTGATCCTTAGGTCAATGAACCAATCCGCGTGCACCCAATGGGATTCCCAATTATTTATCCCATCTGACAACCCATTGAAGCGGTTTTGGTCCAATCGTCGTGGCACAGTCGGTGGCTGCGCGAACCCTAAACGATGCTACGGAATCTCAAACCCTAGCCGCTAATACGTTTGGAAATCTGAAGGTTTGATTTCTGTAACGGTTGGGGGAATCATAACGTCTAAAATGAATTGCAATGAATTGATTCAATTGAATTCAATTTTGCTGTGAATAAATTCGAGCTTGGGTTCTTCATCGAAGAAGAACGAAAAATCAGAATCACCCTTTCTCTGTAACAATCGATAATCCCTCGTTCAAGTATTTTTCATCAACCTCGTTTACGTGTTGTGCTCAACAGTCTCATGTTCCATTCTTTCTTCTGAAAGTCTTTAGTCACACATAGTTCGTCTTACCGGTTGGTGTAAGTGCGACACACATCGGAACACCGATTGTATCCTGAGAATCGAATGCCGGAACAACCTCTCACATTTCGGTGGAAGTGGCGAATTCGATTTAAGACCACTGTGTTCAACACAGGCCTTCGGTGACTTTAATTTTGCTCCTGTTTTGCTAAGAGACTTTTTTTTTGCAGATTTTAGATATATTAACTAAGTTTCTTCATATTTTTGGAAAGTTATCCAACACTTCCAATTCACAGGGATTTCTTCAACCACGCCGTGCGAGAGTCTAATGGAGGGAGAAGTATTTATGGGTCCTCGTATGTTGATTCTCAGCACATTTTGCAGTATATTGAAAGTGGGTAGATATTTTTAGACCGAAAGAACTTAATATAAGATTTGCAATAACAGCCCTCAGGGAAATGAAATGCACACGTTTCAAGGGAAATGCTGTCAAGTAAAAACGGCAAGAGAAACCCTGGATTTTGAAAGTAAATGAAAACTAAAAAAGATACTTCTCAGGCATTATGCATAGATACCTGCCTCAAACTGAATACACGGGGGCCTCATCAAGATACAAGAAAAAAAAATCCCTACAAATTAATTACAAGAGGAGCTGAGATTATTCACATACACAGCCCCCCAGAGTTCAAAAAGATTAAAAGATACACAAAATGGTTTCACTTGACATGATGCAATAGGGTCCAAGGGAAATCAAGTGTCGCTCCAATCATCACCATCATCGCTCCCAACAGCCTGACAAGTGTTGAAGTGAAAATTGATGAGACACACAAAATATTAAGTAGAGATAGAGAGAGGACATAGAAAAGAAGACGAGGGGGGATGATGTTCCAAGAGAAGATTGGGGAAAACCTGGCGAATTGCGTTTGCCTTCTCCAAAATTGCTGTGACTTTGATGTTGGCAGCAGGTCCTGGTGTAACGGTTGGCTTCTCGGTCATGGTGTGCCTTAGGCTGAATGACTGGAAATAGTTCAACAGATATGGAAAGCATTAAAGGTGAGGGAGAGAGGTTTACTTCAGCAACCTAAAAAAAAACATTAATAGGAAATTGGTAACTTGTCCAGAAAGGAGAACACATGGTATATGAATTTTATTGGACCTCCCTATATCCATCATCCATCGAATAAAAAGGGAACCATGCTCAGCATTAGTAGTGGTATTCTTTAGGTAAATTTTAGTTATTAGCAGAATTCTTAAGATAAGTATCCTTGGGATGATGCTACTGATGAGTCCTTGTGCTCTGAAAGAGAATAACTAAAAGGAAGCATAAAAATAACAAAAAAAAAGAGCACGGGGACTAAATTATGGCAAGCAATTAGATCTTGCAACACCTCTGCTTGCATCACTTCTTCCATGCCTACTAATTCAATTCAAGGAAAACTAATATATGCCATTATCACATTCACAATTCCATTAAACTGAAAAATTAGAGAAACATTAATTGATGCGCATATAGAAGGAAACATGAGAAAGTAGATTCAGTTGGTTTGAACATGTCTATTAAAAATTAGTTCATGCGGTAGTTAGAATGAATGATGATTATGGTATATTGATTGATTAATGTATAGAAGAAAACATGAGAGAAAATAGATTAAACTAGTTTGAACATGTCTATCAAAGATGGGATCTATGTGATAGTTAGGAGGAGTGATATCATTACGGTTGATGATAGCACTAACAGGAGTGATAGACCAAAATTGAATTTAGAGGTGTTAATGCAAAAGCATCTAGGTTTTTTTAGTATCACGGATGTTCTCTCGACAATGCCCTCGACAGAGCTCATTGGAGAAAACAGATTCATGCAACCGATCCCAATTCATTGGGATTTAAGACTCAGTTTGATTTAATTGGTTTATTATTAGTACGTTGATCATAATCGTTATCCCCCACTGCACAACAATGTTTACCCTATTCCAGACATGAATTTAGCTGACACCATGTTCACTCGGATTAGAAAAGCTATGAAATCAACAAATAAGGGCCACTTACTTTTGATCTAATCTGATGCAGGAAATCTTCCTTTTCGTCAATGTCCTTGACATGTCTGGCCTGATTAACTTCTTTCTGCCACTCAGTCTGCTAGTTAAATAGAATACAAATCAATAACTTTCAACTATTTTTTCTCTTAATAATTCCATGGTTGATAGAAAGGCAGTTCCCACTTATAACAAGAAAATAGTCACAGAAAGTAGAAATGAATGAAGAGAAAAATTGTTCGGGTAAACAAAAAGTATACCTTGCTCTTTGGTGTGAACACACTGGTCTCATCACTACTTTGGTGTTGTTTAGCTTGGCTTGGCTTAAACTGGGAAGAAATGGTAGATCCCAAACTCGTCCATTCAAATGCATGATTATGGGTTTCAGACACATAATCTAGTTCACCAATGATTACATCTGAATCAGATTTCATAGCCCTCCATTCCAATGGGGGGAGAGGTGGAGGTAGTGGTGTAGGCTCCTTAGTAAGGTGCAACTTCAAAATATCTTTTCCATCAGAACCAATTTTCATTTCTTGCTCAAATAAAGGGTTCAGAGTGCTCAAACTTGGAAGATCTAGCGTGCGACCAGATTGACAAGGTTCCAAACAAGTTTCAACATTTGGACTCTTACGTACACAGTCAATACTAAAGCTTCCACGTCTTGTTCTATCGATCTCCACGGAGCTTAAAACAGATTTCGCAGAAGAGATCCTTGGTAAAGCACCATATAGCTCATTGTTTTTGGTTGGTGGAGTGTCATCAGATTCCCATTCCTCAGAATTCGAATCAGAGTGATGGCTAAGACACTCATCAGACATATAAGGAGACGATCTACAAAATGTGTTATCGGAATCTGAATCAATGTCATGCCGAGGAGTACACAGATCTGGGACCAATTGAAATGCAGGTAGCAGATCTCTACTACCATCGTGACGAAAACTCCCATCAGGAAATTTCAGTTTCAGTTTTGAACTTTCAAATGCACTTACAGGATGAAAAGATAATTTTATGTGTTGAAGCGGTGGTGAGGAAGAAGGAGAAGTAATTCTCTCGGAAAACGTTTGGTTTCGGCTATTCTGCTCAAAAACACCAGTTTTCAGGGAGGATGGAGTTTCAGACTTCTCACCATGGACAAGTGAGACTTTTCTTCGAAAACCATTCACAAGGAATCTATTGCTAAGTCCAAACATCGGAGATCCACTTTCACCAACTTCAGTACAAGATACAGGATTAACATCTGGAGTGACTGCATGTTCATTCTCAGGTACCACTGCACTGGATTCGCTCAAATTACACCTATGGTCATCATTAAACTGTTGACTAGAATGAGAATCACCATATTTTTTGTGTTCGGTGTTTATGTCAGGAGGAAAAAATCTCCACGGTGTCTTCTCATCAGCTCCATTTTTGTCATTGTGACATGATGTGGAGTTTTTAGAAGAAATCTGTTCAAAACTCTGGGCCCACTCTACCTCACTATTACGAACATTACTCAGACATGGACTGTCTAAGTTATCTTTACTTCTTGTCACAGAGTCCTGAACTACAGCATTTAATACACTGAAGTCTGGAGGCTTTGATGGCTGAAGTCCTAGGAGGGACCCGTTTGTCCAAAACATAACTGACTGCACACCACACCGTTCAGCAGGAGACTTCTGAGATTTGCAAGACACGCTTGTGATTTTATCACTCATTCGAACCTTCAGATTGGGTTCTGTGAACCCAGAATGTGGTGAATCACTGACAACAGATTCCACATTTGAGCCATCAAGACTGCCATTGCTTCCACAGACGTCTATAGCGAGAGACTCGCCCATATCATAAGATTTTCTTTCCATTTGAGGTGACCCTTTTTCGCAATGTGGGGCAATAGAGTTAGGTTTTTCATTACAAGTTGTGAAACAAGATTGCAAGTTTGATGGTTGAAGGTCTGAATGATGTGCCATAACCCCATCAGTTCCATCGTTTGTTTCTTCATCAATAAAACTAAAAGATTTCTCAAATTCTCGCTTTGTTTGAAAATTTAATTCGGTTTCAAATTCTGACTCGATAGTGTTAAGCACGTCAACATAATTCTCTGGTTCACTTTCAATATCATCAATATGGTTCCAATTAGAGACTGAAGTTGGTGTTTCATTATTCAACTGAATATCCATTTGATCAACACTTCTGAAGTTAACAGGACCCTTCTCTTGACCATCGGGTTCCAAGTTCATTGTAAGCATCTCTGTAATTTCATCATGGTCGGATTGGTGACCTCCAGACTCAGCTATTTCAACTATTTCCGTCTTTTCATCCCATGTAACACAAGATAATCTAGGGCACGTTTGCTCTGGTGATAAACTGTGTGGAATATCGTCATCCACAACTCTGCTGTGTTCATCAACAGAAGATGAGTTAATGGTGTCGTTATGGTTCATCCTTAACCTAGAAAAGGATGATTCCTTAGGTACATTTCCGTCGTGTCTCTTGGCGTCAGCCGGATGGAACACACATTCTATGTAGTCGGACCCAGTTCTCGAATCAAAAGAAATTGATTGGGCTCCCACATCAGATTTCAAAGAAGTATCAAATGCAGAGACAGTTTGAGAAGGAGAAGCATGCTCATCATCTTTTCTAGAAGCAAATTGCATTCTGATTCATAAGATAACATGAGTATAAAATATTTTACTCGAATCAGACATAGAACAGTGCAGAAAACCAAGTGAAAAGCTAGGAAAGCCATTTTTATGCCAATGCGCATGTAGATTGATGTAATAAAATACCTGTCACTGTGGTTGGATAACGATGCACCGTGAGAAGCTCCATTCCTCTCCCATGTTCGACTTTTCTGCTCATTTTACATCTCATTAGTAAAAACTAAATCTAGCCGTAGTCTAAAAAGTGATAATTTTGACTAAAACTAATTTTATATAAATAATAATAACCTAAAAAGACCATAGTATAAGGACATAGTTAAAAGTAATCATTGTGATGTATCTGATTTCATGATCTTCTTGTACCTATGCCAGCAAGTCCACAGACCAATCCAGCAGGAAGATTCATCCAAAATATTGATCTGTATATGGACTTTTAAAGAAGTCATTTACATGAATTTGCTGCGGGAACTAGTAACTAAGATTCTCTGTCAAGAGTCCTAACTAGCTTGTGGTTAAAACTTCTAGCGATCGTTATCTAAGTGGTTAGTTTCTTCTACCTCCATCAAATATTCTTGGTCCTTTCCCACTACTTCAGACATCTTTAAAAACCATCTAAATCTTTTTTTTGTTTGTTCTTTTTTAGATTATATTGGGACAGAGGCTGTATATTACTAGACATACCTTTCTTTGACGAGCCTTCCTAGTTTTTGTGACTCTCTCGACATTAGCTTCACCCGAGCTAGCTGATGCTCTCCTAAAGAAGGTTGGGTCAGAGTACCTCTTTAAGCAAGATCCAGGGCCACCAGTGTCAAATCTGAAAGAGGAAGATGGGGTTAAAAGATCATGTGTAGTCAGCTCGGATCATTGTTGAAACTACAAGACTAAACCATACTTGTCAAGCAATTGCAGCCGTGGAGGAACACGACATTCTTCATATGAATCCATAATAAACTGTGGCAAGTCACCGACGATAAAGTGATTTTGCTCATTTTGGAGTTGAGGATGCCACACAGAACCTGCAATGCAACTGTATTCCATGAGTACTTGAAAACTGGAAAGAAAGTAGTGTACTACAACCGAAACTCAACACTGACGATGACAGTTGCCTACAAAGCAAACCAGCAGAGTTATTACTATACATAAATCCATGATTAGGCATTAGTTTAAAGCAGTAGCACTACACCTTCTACAGTGGATGTCGTTACTTGCCATCTTAAACCAAGAAGCAAAATATAAGCTCATATGGAAGGAATGCGGCAGTTATTCTAAAAACGAAATTAACTTGACAATAAGATCTCCTGAGGAAACTGTCAGTCGCCAACTCAAAATGTATATTGTGCATTTGTTCCGAGGGATGGCTTGAAACTTTATTTTCTTAGATGATTCTTGAAATCTGTTAAAAATCAAAATAAATTACACTTAAAGTCAACTTCCTTTATTCTTCACTAGAGACTGGACACACGCGATGCGTGTGCAAGTGGGAGAAGAATAAAAAAGTGAGTTTGTTTTGATTAGTTGAGCAGTTTTTTAGAGTAAATGATGGAATGTATGTTTTGTCTTTTTTGCCCTTATAGTTATTTGGTGATGTAGGTAATTAAATAGTAAATAGAATTTG
>NMUG010008201.1:0-11749 GCA_002855965.1 Monotropa hypopitys | reverse complement strand
TAGTACGTTGCATGTGTATCTTTTACTTGTTTTTAGTAAATTACACATCATAAAAAGTGCATTGTCATGCATTGCATTTGGTATATGCATACAAATGGTTTTGAAAAGTGAATGGCCTTTGGGCTTGGTTTTTGAAGCAAAATGGCCTTCGAGCATGTTTTGGAAAGAGTTTTGGAAAGATATATATATATATATATATATATATATATATAAGGGAATGAAAATTCTTGCGGGCCATACGTGAGACGTGTGGAGGATATACTTGGAACGAAAGTTCTTGCAAGCCATGCATGGGACGTGTGGAGGATACTCCTTTTGGAGCGGGGGACGTCCCATTGATAATTGTGCATGGATGCACCGTGTGCAGGGCACACAACCTATTGTCTATATGCAATAGATATTTTCAGGGATGGGATGCTCAAATCTTTTGAAAAGGGACTGCGGTCCAAAGTATATAGTATGAAATATATAGATTTGTGATTAGTGTAAAGCATAGAGAATGAGAAGGCCCCACTCTCTTTTTATATTAAAATAATAATGGTGAATTACAACCGGGTCCTTAGTAATAGAGAAATTACAAACGAGACACTTAAAGAATAAAATGTAACGAAACATAACAGAATAACAATATTCCTAGTGATATTCTAACACTCTCTCTCAAGCTGGAGCATAGATATCTCTCATGCCCAGCTTGCCAAGAATTTCTTGAAATGGTTTACTGCCAATCCCCTTAGTGAGAATATCCGCGAGCTGATCTCCAGTCCTGACAAATGGCATGCATATTGCTCCACTGGTGAGTTTTTCTTTGATGAAATGACGATCAATCTCAACATGCTTCATCCGATCATGTTGAACGTGATTATGAGCTATGTTGATTGCGGCCTTATTATTATAGTATAGACGCATGACATCCAAGTGAGCAATTCCCAAATCATTAAACAATAGCTTGATCCACAGAAGCTCACATACTCCCTGAGCCATTGCTATGAATTCTGCTTCAGCACTGGATCTAGCAACTACATTCTGTTTCTTACATCTCCAAGTAACCAAATTTCCACCAACAAAGGTGCAATACCCTGAAGTGGATCTCCTGTCAGTAATTGAACCTGCCCAATCAGCATCGGTATAGGCTTCAACTTTAAGATGAGCATATTTGGAGAAATACAAACCCTTTCCTAGAAAAGATTTCAAGTACCTCAGAATTCTCATGACTGCATCCAAGTGTATGGTTTTAGGGGCATGTATAAACTGACTCACCATACTAACTACAAAGGCAATAGCAGGACGTGAGTGAGATAAGTAAATGAGTTTACCCACTAGTCTCTGATAACTTTCTTTATCTGTAGGAGTCCCATTATCACCATCACTTAGTTTCAGATTTGACTCTACTGGAGTGTCACAAGCTTTGCAGCCAAGCATTCATTTTTCTTCCAACAAGTCAAGAACATATTTTCTCTGATATAGGAAGATCTCATCCTTTGACCTGGCGACTTAAATTCCCAGGAAATATTTCAGGTTCCCTAAGTCTTTAATTTCGAATTCTTTTGCCAGATATCCTTTAATCCGAGGGATTTTCTCATTATCATCTCCGGTAAGAACTATATCATCAACGTAAACAATGAGAGCCATAGTCTTCCCACACAAAGAATGTTTCGCAAATATCGTGTGATCAACTTGACTCTGTTTAAAGCCATACTTCTTCATTGCCTGAGTGAATCTTTCAAACTAGGCCCTTGGAGATTGTTTAAGGCCATACAAAGATTTCCGAAGTCTACATACTTTCCCCTCGGTTTGAGAAACTTTAAAACCAGGAGGAATATCCATGTACACTTCTTCATCTAGATCTCCATGTAAGAAGGCGTTCTTAACATCAAATTGATACATGGGCCAATCTAGGTTAGCTGCAAGAGATAGAAGGATTCTGACAGTATTCATCTTTGCAACAGGAGCAAACGTCTCTTGATAATCTACCCCATAGGTTTGTGTAAATCCTTTTGCCACTAACCAAGCCTTATAATGCTCTATTGATCTGTCTGCCTTGTGTTTAATAGAATACACTCATTTGCATCCTACAGTACACTTACCATTGGGTAGCTTAGTCAATTCCCACGTGCCATTCTTATGAAGAGCTTTCATTTCCTCTACCATAGCGTGTTTCCATTCAGGAATAGCCAAAGCATCCTGAAAATGATTAGGTATACTTACGAAAGAAAGTTTAGACACAAAAGTTTTATATTTGGAGGATTAGTGAGAATAGGACACAAAGTTTGATATGGGGTGCTGAGTACAAGATCTCACCCCCTTTCGTTGAGTAATAGGAAGATCTAGATTCATGATGTCGGGAGTAATAGCATTAGTAGGCTCAGTACTATCAGTAGTAGAGTTACCTGGACTCTTATCGAGAGAAGGAGATGGCAGTGAAGGATAAGACATGGTCTCTTGTATCCAGTTAACCTTCTGTCGTGCTTTATCTCTGACATACACCTGTTCTTTGGTTTCCTCCATTCCTGTCTCAATTGGAGCATGAGAGCATCATGGACAGTTGGTATCACACCTTTTGGGTTAACACTAGAGACATGAATCTCTTCACACTGAATCTCTTCACACTTAGGCTCTTTCTGAAGAGATGACTGTGGCATCACGAAGTAGGACTGTGACTCGAAGAAAGTAATGTCCATAGAGACAAACCATTTGCGAGTAGGTGGATGATAACACTTGTACCCCTTCTGAGTCGAGGAGTACCCAAGGAAGACACATTTGACAGACCGAGGATCTAACTTATCTCGTGAGGGGGAGTGATTGTGGACAAAACATATACACCCAAAGATTTTTGGAGGGATGAAAAATATGGTTTCAGATCCGAGTAGGACCTGAAGAGGAGATTTTTTGTAGAGGACTTGAGTTGGAATACGATTAATGAGATAGGTGGCTGTAAGAACAACTTCTCCCAAATACGATCGTGGAACCCCCTAGAGAACAACATACATCTGACTGTATCATGAAGATGTCGATTTTTCCGCTCGGCTACTCCGTTTTGTTGAGGAGTATTAGTGCACGAGGTCTGATGGATGATTCCGTGATTGGAGAAATACTGAGCTAGTCCTGAATCAATGTATTGACCTCCATTATCTGACCCTAAGATTTTTATGACAACATTAAATTAACAAGAGACCATTTTGTGGAAATGCTGGAAGATGGAGAAGACTTCCTTTTTTTTTTCTTTCATGAGATACACCCAGGTGGTTCGACAAAAATCATCAATAAATGTAACAAACCATCTATGACCTTTTACTGACTGAATACGAGAGGGACCCCAGACATCAGAATGAACTAAAGAGAAAGGAACATCACTTTTATTAGGACTCGAAGCAAAACATGCTCTATGATGTTTGCCAAGTTGACAAGACTCACACTGAAACTTCGACAAATCTTTATTACAAGAAACTGAAGGAAATAAATGTTTAAGTAAATAAAAAGAAGGATATCCAAGCCAATAATACCACAACCATAAATCTTTTTCGCTGCCTGAGAGCTGTATGGAATGATGAG
Organism: Monotropa hypopitys; assembly: GCA_002855965.1. Lineage (NCBI taxonomy): Eukaryota > Viridiplantae > Streptophyta > Magnoliopsida > Ericales > Ericaceae > Monotropa > Monotropa hypopitys. Next base: position 8,200 of record NMUG010008201.1, on the reverse strand, counting down.
CTGACTGGTCCGGTTGATCCAAGATGTAGAGACCATGTTCCTTTCTACCACTGCCAATCATCTTCCTCGTGATAAAGGTCCTGAAAAATACAATGATCACGGAAAAAGGTCACACTACAATTAAGATCATGAGTAAGACGACTCAAGGATAGAAAATTTACAGAAAAGGTGGGAACATGTAAAACAGAGGATAAAGGAAGAGGAGTAGCACAGATTAAACCTTTCCCAGAAATAGAGGAAGCCGTGCCATCACCAATCCTAACTCTGTCACTACCTGAAGAAGGCTTATAATCTAAGAATAGGTCAGAAGATCCGGACATATGGTCAGACACACCAGAATCAATGATCCAAGGTAAAGATTGGTGAGACAGAAAGGCACTCGTAGAATAGACTAAATTACCTCCATGAGCAAGTGAGGCAGGGAATGCATTCTGGGATGTATCTGTAGTTGTGGATGAAGACTGTCGTCCTAGGACCCGACGAAGAACATCCTCAAGTTCTGTTGAAGTCATGCCTGAGAGAGCATCTGAAGATGGAGCAAGAGGAGTATCCGCTGTGCTGGTCTGATGAGCACGTGGGTCTGGGTGAGACCCGCGTCCTCTACCCTAACCAGATCGTCCTCCACGATTGCCAGAACGATCTCCACGCCCCCTGATGGAATCCCATGAAGCTTCCAACACGTCTCATGAGTATGTCTAGGTCTGTGGCAGTAATCGCAGAATAGATGTGTCTTTCCTGAAGAAGACGAAGAAGTGAGAGACCCCTGTGGTTGCTCTGAAGATGGGGCAGAAAGTAAGGCAGAACGATCGGATGAGACAGTGGGCATCATAGCGGATCGACGTCTCTCCTCATTTTGAGCATATGCAAAGGCCTCTTGAAGGCTAGGAAGAGTCTCCAAACCCAAGACACGACTCTACAGAGGATCAAATTCCACATTTAGACCTTCAATAAACTTGAAGACCCTTTCTTTTTCAATGAATTTCTTGTAGCCAATAGAGTCAGTCGTACAACCAGGTTTATAATCTTGAAGATGATCCAATTTCTTCCAACCATTACTTAGAAAAGTAAATTATTGAAGCACAGACTGCTCCCCCTGAACAGATCGCTCGATAGCTCGGCGCAACTCAAATGCCTGTGAAAAATTCCCCTTCCTGGAATAAGTAGCTGCCACAGCTTCCCAAATATCCTGTGCCGTTGTCATAGACAAATAGCTCTCCCCAATATCAGGAATCATAGAGTGAATTAGCCAACCCATAATCAGGGAGTTGGTAATCTCTCATTGGTCATCCCCGGGATCAGTAAGACCAGGTGATTGGATCCTTCCATCAACATATCCCATTTTCCTTTACTTTTCAATAAGAGAGTCAAATTCTGCGACCACGCTAGATAGTTTTGACCACTGAAAAGAGGTGGTGATTTTGATGCTTGGATTGTAGTGTTCTGGTTGGACGTTTATAACACTAGAATTTTCCCCAATGGAAGGCAGGAGACTAGTGGTAGACCCATCAGTAAATTTAGCCATCTAGCAAGGCAAGAAGCAATAAAGGGCATAAAACAGATACAAGAGAATTCAGTGAATCAATTGAGGGCCGTTGAACCAATCGACGGAGAGCAGTGCGACAGAGACATGGATGAGAGACGACTGAGACATGACAATGCTGAGGCAGCGCAAGGCAGAGGTGCGGCACAAGGCAGAGGCGCGGCACATGGCTGTTGGCGAAGTGAAGGTCATGCGGTTGACGAAGTGAAAACGAGTGGCTGCAGTAGATTAGAGTCAGACGGTGTTAGCATCGTCCAGGCGACGGCTGGCGCAGGTGATGGCTAGGCCTCCATGGTGAGCAGGGGCCAGCGATGGGCGAGGTGGGCGCCGGCCAAGGGAGGCGACGACGCAAGGGAAGGCGACGACGCAAGGGTAGGGCGACGGGAGGTGGCTGTTGTTTAGAGGATTAGGGTTACGGGAGGTGGTGTGGAGATGGGAGGTGACGGTTGTTTAGGAATATTTTTTATTTGGGTTTCTGATTAGGGTTAGGGTTGGCTCTAATACCATGTAGATTTGTGATTAGTGTAAAGCATAGAGAATGAGAAGGCCTCACTCTCTTTTTATATTAAAATAATAATGGCGAATTACAACTGGGTCCCTAGTAATAGGGAAATTACAAACGAGACACTTAACGAATAAAATGTAACGAAACATAATAAAATAACAATATTCCTAACATTATTCTAACAAAATATGCATGTGATGCATTGGTTTGAAAAGAAAAAAGGGGCTTGCTAGTCCATGTATTTTGAAAGAGAGTTGGTTCATGGCTTTGTTTTAAGTCATTTGCATGAGATGCATCTTTCCTTTTCATGTTGTTTCAAAGTATTTCATACTTATGCTTACCTTGCATTTGGAATGAGAAATATTATATTCACACTCTGGTTTCCTTGTATTTTTGATGCTTGGAAATCAGGTCTTGACGAGTAGCGGTCCACTGCAAGGCTAGAGGCTGAAGGCAAGGTAGAAGAAGAAATGTTTTGGCTAGCATGTGGCTAGTTCTTGTTAATATAGTTGATGTTGTAGTATTTGAGAATTGTAGAAGTACTTTACGTTGTCATAGTACTTGGGTTTATTTACTTGTACTTGTGTTAGTGTAATTTGGTTATGATGTTGGAAGTATCACTTGAAACTAGATGATAGTTTATTAAAAAGAAAAAAATTTATTCCACACGTATTTTAAATGGTTATTCGAATATGGGATGTTACAGCAGACGCTGGAGGAGATGATGGAGGTACAAAAGTTGGAGCTGTATGAACCACTGGTGGAGTAACAGCGAAAGAACGCCGAACATAGATCTGCGTAATCGGTGGCCGGGTGGAAACCTCAGGAAGACAAGGAGACTGATCAAGATTAGTCATTACTGGTGGTTGTATCTGTCCACTTTCAAGGGAATAATATGGGATTGTCTCAAAGAATGTTATGACGGCACTCACGAAGTGTTTTCGTAAAAAGGGACTGTAACACTTGTATCCTTTTTTGGTCCGAGAGTAACCAAGAAAGATACATTTGTGAGAATAGAATCAAGCTTATCACGACTTGGAGATAAATTATGAACAAATAAAAACATCCTAAAGTTTTGGGAGGAAGAATATAACTCTCCTTATCAGGAAACATGACCTTATAAGGAATTTTTCCATCCAAAGCTCGAGAAGGTGTTCTATTTATAATATAATTAGCTGTAAGAATAACATAACCCGAAAAGGTTTTGAGACGTGCATGTGAATCATGATAGCACAAGCTATAGCTAAAATTGGCCCATTTTCCGTTCCGCAACCTCATTTTGTTGAGAAGTGGTGACACAAGAGGTTTGATGAATAATACCACGAGTTTTATTAAACTGCATAAATTGATGAGAAAGATACTCTTGAGCATTATCAGTTCTTAAAATATGTAGTTTAGCATTGAACTGATTGATAATCTCAGCATGAAACTTTGAAAAGACAGAGAATATTTGAGACCGATCTTTGAGAAGATATACCCAAGTTAAACGAGAGAAATCATCAATAAATGTAACAAAATATCGAGCACTGTAGAGGCTTGTAGTGCGCGAAGGCCCCCAAATATTAGAATGAACTAAAGCAAAAGGTTGTGAAGATAGTGACTCAGGACGTAAAGGAAAGGAAACTCTGTGGTGTTTGGTAAATTTGCAAGTATCACAATTAAAAGAAGAAAAGCTAGGTAAATTGGGAATTAGCTTGCGGAGATTGGTAGAAGACGGGTGCCCAAGACGACAATGCCACTGATAAGGCGTGATAGTAGAATGTAGAGCAGATGATCTGGAACAGATGATCGGCTCCTCCTCCTCCTCCTGGAGGTAATACAGTCCGTTCTTCTCATACCCCAAACGAATTATCCTTTGTGTCTTTAGATCCTGAAATTCACAATGAGAAGGATAGAAAAGTATAGAACATTGGTGAGTATGAGAGAGTTTATGAATGGAAATAAAATGAAAAAGAAATTGTGGTAGGTATAAGACAGATCGAAAAATAAGACCAGATGAGCAATATGTACCAATGCCACGGACAAGAATTTTAGAGCCATCAACAATTGTTATATAAGAAGGAATAGAAGGGGTGACAACATTAGTCAAAAGAGACAAATCACCTGTCATATGATCGGATGCACCAGAATTAAGAATCCAAGGAGTACTGTGGATATGATAAGATGAGTGAAGACAAGTGATACCTGAGGCAACATAGGTCGCAGTGGAAGAAAAAGATGCATTAACCCTTTGAATCATAGAACTATACTCAGTCTTAGATATAGTAATCTGAGCAGGGGCAAGAGCAGATAGCTCCCCCTCAAGTGTAGCGTGATTAGCCCGAGATGGCTTGCCATGAAGCTTCCAACAAAACTCAATATTGTGGTTGGTTGCACCACAATAAGTACACTTCTGGGTACCATGACCCCCCCACGTCTTCCACATCGACCTCCACCTTCCGCGTAACTATCATCCATGATTGTAGCAACTATGGAGACCAGATCTGAAATGAACAACGATAGCTAGCGGCTGTTGAGAGAGGCAAGAGATGAGGGCAAATCTGAATGCGACGACGGGGTTTGCCGGCTAAGCATAAGCTGAGCGTAGGCTGATCGTCGTCTGATTGTCTGTCTGCTGAGATGGGGACGACGGCTGAGGCGGTGGAGGCAACAACGGCAGGCGGTGAGGCTTGCTGGACCTGTTCGAGGGTCGCCGACTGGGAGGCTGCCGGATCTGTTCGAGGGTCGCCTGATCTGGAGAGGAGGCGAGGGTCGCCTGATCTAGAGAGGAGGAGTGGTGGTGCGGCAACGAGGTTGGCTAGAGGAGATGAGGGTCGTTGGATCTGGTCGAGACGCCAGCTGAGATGGCGAGAGAGAGAGAGAGAGATCCCTGTTGGATCGAGAGAGAGAGAGAGTGAGAGAGAGATTTGAGAGATCCCGTAGTGAGGGTTTCCTAATCTGGAGCGGCGACGAGGGTTGCGATATCTGGTCGGGACGCCTACGATTGCGCTGGTGGTGGCGCTTGTTGGTGACCGACGGGGAGATGGAGGCGAGTAGGTGCTGCGACGAGGTGGTCGAGGAGGTGCAGCGGCTGGAGATGGCACATGTGTTGGGGTTTGAGGAAAAGAAAATTTTGATGCGTATTTACTCACACTCAGACGAGAGAAAGAGAAAAAATATTTAGAGCAAAGGAACCCGCTCTGATACCATGTTGAAATACTCGAATGAATTAATTGTATTGTTCTCACATGTAAGAATAATTTATAGACTGAATATAAGACAAAATAAGGAAAGAGAATAAAATTTAATTATTCTACCTACTTAATTTGGTTTGATTACAATATTCCTAATTGATTACAATATATCCTAATTGATTACAATATACATGCTACCATATATATTATTGTTTCCAACAGTTATAATGCCTTACCACGATCACCATTACAACTAATCATGATTCCATGATACATGAGTGTATATGTAAGATCCCACTCAACCCTAACTCTGCGCTTAAGAGTTCAAACACAGGACACAATTATGATTGTCCAACAACAACCAGATTTGAAACTCATTAATGAATTCCAGTAACAATAGAACAAGATATAAGGTAGCGGTATACACTAAAACATTGCATTAATGCTTCAAATTAAAGGAATAACTATTATCATATTGAAAGAAGCATATCTTATTCACTCAACTTAATTTTAAGAAGAGCCGACTTGATTAATGTTTTGGGGCTTCAGTTGTGGTTGTAACAACTCTTGAAATGAAGGTCACAACAATATATTTTTAAATAACTTAATTGATCTAATTTAAATTAACTTAATATTGTTTAAACCCCTTTATTTCCCCTTATTGTTTTATTAAGACCATAGGATCAAGTTCAGATGATCCTCAAACAAATTTAAAGATCCATCTAGGCTTATGTCTTGGTTTTCCAGAAATCCAGAATGACTATAAAAAATTCAGTTCATTTAACTCTTGCTTTACCGGTAATAGGCTCTTGCTTTTCCGGTAAAGCAGAGTTCTGTAGCTTGTGGGATCACCTACTGCTATCCCAATTTATGGTAATCCAACCCTTAATTTCCGGAAAAGTAGACTCTACAGCCTTTCTAATTAGTTATTGCACTCCACTAATTCGGTAAACCAAGTCCATTCTTCTAGTAAAACACTTAATTACTTAATAACCTAACTCTTAGCCTTCTCCATTTTCCGGTAGAACATGGTTCGTTTTCCGGAAAATGGAGATGCCGTATGTAACAACCAAAATCATTCGCATGCATAATATAAATCACAGATAGGCAATCATTAATGAGGTTTAAATCTAAATATTACAGACCCGGGTACCAAATGTGAATAATAAAGTGCGGAACATAATTAAGAAATGCATTACAATTTGAAAGTCTTTAAAATCTTCCAATGCCTTGGACTCCACTCCAAGCTAAGCCACTGGATCTTTCCCTAAAAATAGAGGGTTAGACATACGCCTAGTAGAGAAAATCTAAACATATGATATATGCAATAGCCGTGTGTGTGCGAGGGTGTACAGAAAGTATGATGCGATGCATGCAAGAAAGTCCGATAGGTTTTCCATTAAGTAGTCCAATGTAAGTGAGTTGTCTCAAATTTGCTTTCGATAAACCAAGTGACTTCCAACAATTTGCCGAACATCAAGTATCCGTGTCAAAACCACACCTTATCAAATTAAGGGTTTTTCAAATGATTTTCCACTTACTTGCTAAGTATCAATTAAATGTGTCAAACCACACCTTATCAAAATAAGGGGTTTTTAAATGATATAAGGTTAATCATTTATACAATTAAGAGTTTAGGCTATTTGTTTTGTGCTATATGCTCGTCAACTATCTAACCGTATAATTCCTAGCATTACCTGACTCGACGGGAGGGTCCAGTCAAACCCCCATTGCGCAATGTCGTGAACGTAGAACGTTCAGGGATCAAAATCCCATAAATATAGCCAACTCAAGGATCGATATCCATATTAAACTAACTATTTGATTTAGTTTTATAAATTTTTCAAGATTTCCAATTTAAGCCCAATGGCCAATTTTCAAACTTTGCAATTTCTCAAAATTCCCAATTTTAGGCAATGGACAAATTCCAATAAATTTTCAAGGTATCAATATACCAACGTTCAATTCAACCTATCAATTTAATGTTTCCAAGGTAAAATTTCATTTCCCCCAAATTTGCGAAATCAAATCGAATTAGGGTTTTTGATAAAAAATAGGGTTTTTCAGTTCTAACTTCGGAAACATGAAATTGATGTTAGAGAGATGTTATACACAAGGTCAATTGAGTCCTAGACCCAATACTCATATGCTAGAAATCGTAGGACAAACTCTAGACATGCATACCTTGAATTTGTGTGTAAAAAGAGGGAGAGAGAGAGATGTCAAGAACATATATAACATCGGGTTAGATCCACTCTAACTCTTGGAGCCAAAAATATCTTCACCCTAGGTGAGTGGTTACTAACACGTACGCAAACCAAGCACATCACCTGGAAGCCCTTGACGCGTGCTCCGACGTTAACCCTTGCGGGTTTGCTTGAATCCTAGCCGATCCACCATGGATTTAGAGAGAAGGGAGAGAAAATAGAGAGTGGAAGAGAGTTAGAAGGTAGAGAGAGAGTGAGATAGAGTGTTCTAAACTTTAGTTAGGGCTTTCCACATTTTAGGTTGTGTAAAAACACATGTGAAAGGAAAAAAATGTCCCCACTAACCTTCAGCAGATTTGCTGTCCTGACACCGGTTACTGGTAACCCGCTTGACCAGTTACCGGTAACACAACCCTCAGTCACAGCTGAACAAAACCCATTACCGGTAACGCGCAAGACCCGATTACCAGTAACGCAACGCTCAGTCGCTGCAGAATTGAACCCGTTACCGGTAACACGCAAAGCCCGGTTACCGGTAACCTACAAAGCACCGACACCTCTTGGGGGGCACAGTATCGCGTGTCCGGACACGGGGACACGGGGACACGGCGGGGACACGTGTCCGGACACGCCACTTGGCATGGGACACGACTGGGTGCCTTTTTTAGATGGGGACACGAGGGGGACACGTGGGGGACACGGCTGGGGGACACGGCAAGGATGTTATTGAAATTTTTTAAAACCTTTATGGGGTAATTTTGAAATTAATTAAAAC
>NMUG010008200.1:0-11749 GCA_002855965.1 Monotropa hypopitys | reverse complement strand
CCCTTCCGTTACACCTAAGTTGTTGCAATATGGCAACAGTTGAGGTTTCCGGGATTGTTTTGGTTCCAAGTGGTTGATTCAATAATACTTTGATATGCAAGCACAAACAACCAAGGCAAGGCAAGAATAAATCATAAGGCAAGAATAAATCATAAGGCAAGAAATAAAGAGAGCAAGCCAAATGTAAGAAGACGAACAACAAGAAATATAGTGGTTCCCTTAGGCTTGTCCACGGCCTAAGGTACGTCCACTTCCCTTAAAATTATAAGGGTTCCACTAGTAAGAAGATTACCTTATGGTGGTAATCAAACCTTACAAGTGACTTGAGCTAACTTGTCGGGTGTGCTCCAACCTTGTGAATCTTGCAGGCGTCCACTTGCCGTTGCCTTGAGTAGCTTCCGGGTGCTATCTAACTTGAGAGCTTCTGGGTGCCTCCAACCTTTGCTAGTCTTCCAGGTGACTAACTACCTTCTTTGCAAGTCCTTACAACCAAGGATCTTGACTAACACTTGAAGTATAGAAATGATCTTGAGGAAGACAAACCCTTCCTCTTACAATTGAAGCTTACAAACTCTCTCTAATACAATCTACAAGTGAAGTAAAGAACTCTCCAATAAATGTTTACAAGGTAAAATACAAGGGAGAGAGAGATATGAGAGATTTGAGAGAGATTCTAGAGAGGTATCAATATGAAACTTGTAGGGGCATTCTTTTGGGGTATTAAGGACCTCAACACATGTTTATATAGCCACAACTAAGAAACTAGCCGTTTATAGCCGTTGGGTGGCATTGTGGTAAATAATTGCAACTTAAAAACAGATTCTGTAAATTTCTACACAGGTCGGTATGCAACCGGTATGGGACTGGTATGCCGACCGATATGCCGGTTAGGCTTAAAATGTATCTCAATGAAGGCAAAAACCTACTGCCCGATTTTGACCAAAACCGGTATAGCGGGCGGTATGTCGGTAGGTATAAAAGTGCTTAGAAATGGCCAGGCCAGTCCTACTATCTGATTTTTGCAAAGTCCGGTAAGGGACCGGTATGCCGGCCGGTATATCAGTCGGTGTACCGGTTGAGGTACCGGTTGGTTTTTAGGATTCGTGCAACTCAGAATTTGCTGAGGCATGGTCCCTTGACATTGTAATTTGATTTTCTACAACTTTTATGAAGATCGTTACTTAGAAAAATGTAAGTATAAAAATCTTTGTAAGCATAAATATTTTTTAAGTATGTTTTAAAAATATGTAGCATGGCCGAAAATCAAACTAAGTCAATTTAACATACAAGGGACCTAAGGAAAGTATTTAAAAGATATTTAAACTTTGTTAGCATATTTCCTTAGCCTTTATAAAATCATTTGATTGAAATACAAAGATATCAATATTTTCAAGCTTTAAAACCAATTTCCTTGAGTTAATAGATTTTCAATCTTTTAAGCATACTTCAAGGAATTTGAAATCATTTTATCATATAATAAATTTGTGGGATAAACCCATTTAAAACACATCATTAAAATCTTAGGGACAAGGACAAAGTTAGAGTAGCTGATGGATCCTTATCTGCTATTTCAGGGAAATGTTCCATTGGCTACTCCCCAACCTTACTCCTTTCCTCAGTTCTCCGTGTTCCAAATTTTACTACTAAACTTATCTCTGCTAGTAGTCTTACACAATATCTGAATTGTTCAGTGACCTTTCTTCCCATGCATTGTGTCATTCAGGAATTGGGAACAAGACAGATGATTGGTACTGGTAGAGCTATGGATGCCTATATTTTTTGGAGTCTGTTCCTGATCCATCTTCTAAACCCTCATCTCTGGGTCATGCCCTAGAGGCAGATATGAGTTCAGTTTTACCTTTATTACATCAGTGGCATCGTAGACTTGGTCACCCTTCTTTTGGTATTTTAGAGAAACTATTCCCTACTCTAACTAAACAATGTTCTAGAAGTAGATTCTTTTGTGAAGCGTGTGAACTTGCTAAGCATAGACGTTCATTTTATGCTCCTGTTCGTCAGAGAAGTACTTCTCCCTTTATGATTTTCCACACTGATGTTTGGGGTCCTTCTCCCATTAACTCTATTTCTGGTTATCGGTATTTTGTTACCTATATTGATTGTCATTCTCGTATAACTTGGGTGTATTTACTTCGAGCCAAAAATGAAGTTTTCTCATGTTTTCAATCATTCCATAAAATGGTGCACACACAATTTGATACAAATATCAAGATTCTTCGTAGTCACAATGGGACTGAATATATGAACGAACCTTTCAAGTCATATCTCGATGGCAATGATATTCTTTTCCAAACTACCTGTGTTGATGCACCACAACAAAATGGAGTCGCGGAATAACCAACATCTTGCTGGGGTGGCTCGTTCTTATATGTTTATTATGAATGTTCCTAGACATTTTTGGGGTGAGGCAATTCTTACAGCTTTCTATCTCATCAATCGCATGTCTAGTGTCCTTCAATTCCGGAATCCCTTGTATTTTCTTCCTGGTAATTTTCGGGTCTCTACTCTTCCACCTAAGATCTTTGGTTGTGTTTGTTACGTACATGCTCCTCACCGCCCCGATGGAAAGTTGGATCCTAAAACTCGCAAATGTATTTTTCTGGGATACTCCCCTACCCAAAATGGGTATCACTACTATGACCCATTTCTCGGAAGAAATTTGTTTCTATGGATGTCACTTTTTGGGAACATGAACCTTTTCATCCTCTCTCGTCCCCATCTCTTCAGGGGGTGAGTCCTAGGAGAGAAGAGATGTTGACATCTTGTGATTCTAATTTATGGTTATTTCCCCCAACTTATGATACAACGGAGAAGAATGTTCGTGAGGGGAGGATGTCTCTCCTAGTTTTAGTAATCTTCAAATGGAAATAGATGGTGAGGGGGAAGATGTCTCTCCCAATTCTAGTAATCTTGAAAGGGAAAGAGAGGAACTTGTACCTGGAGAAAGAATAATGCCCGATGCAAGGGAAAGATTAGAAAGCCAGATTTAAAAATTTTTGCTCGCAAGAAAAAAAGACCAACCTGGTGCATTACCACAGTACCAATCATCATCGCATGTTCTAGTTCATGATACTTCAACTGAGTCTCCTGGAAATACTCATTCCTCTATATCTCTCCATTTTGATGATCTTGATGTGCCTATTGCTCATAGGAAGCCAGTCCAAACACATAAAGTACCGGCTCGATTATGTACCCAACATTCAATTTCTCAATTTGTTTCATATTCTCGTCTGTCACCCTCGTATTCTGCCTTCCTTTCTTCTCTTTCCTCTATACCAATTCTACAAGATTGGAACGAAGCTTTTGCTACTCCAAAGTGGAAAGAAGCTATGGTGGAGGAGATGAAGGCCTTCAAGAAAAATGGCACCTGGGAGTTAGCATATCTTCATAGGGGAAAGAAAGCAGTGAGATGTAAGTGGGTGTTCACAGTTAAGCATAAAGCAGATGGCACCGTTGAGAGATACAAGGCAAGATTGGTGGCCAAAGGCTATACTCAAATATATGGCATTGACTATGAAGAAACTTTTGCTCCAGTGGCCAAAATGAACTCTATTCGCACCCTGTTGTCTTGTGTTGCCACTCTGAACTGGCCTCTTCAACAGTTTAATGTGAAGAACGCTTTTCTTCATGGTGATTTGGAAGAAGAGGTGTACATGAATATACCACCTGATTTTTCCTCCCCTATCACCGAGGGCAAAGTGTGTAGGTTGAAAAAGGCTCTTTATGGCTTGAAGCAATCTCTAAAGACTCGGTTTGACAGATTTCTCAAGACCATGTTGAGACTTGGATATACGCAGAGTCATGCTGATCATACTATGTTCATCAAGAAAAGTGATGGTAGGATTGTCATCCTTATAGTTTATGTGGATGACAGTTATGACAGGTGATGATGTGAATGAACTTCAGACGCTTAAAGTCCTTTTGCCACAGAATTTGAAATTAAGGAATTGGGAGCGATGCAATACTTTCTTGGCATGGAGGTGGCTAGATCTAAGAAAGGGATCTTCATTTCCCAAAGGAAATATGTTCTTGATCTCCTGGAAGAGACATGAATGCTAGGATGCAAGCCTGTCGATACTCCTATTGAGGTCAATCATCACCTTGGCAGTGTGGTAGAGTATAGAGATAAGGAAAGATATCAAAGACTAGTGGGTAGGTTGATATACCTCTCTCGCACATGTCCAGATATTTTTTATGTTGTGGGAGTTGTTAGTCAATTTATGCATGATCCACGTAAACGAAGTTTATCGTATCATGAGATATCTGAAATCTGCTCCAGGCAAAGGTATTTTGTTCTCCAACCACGGTCACTTAAGGTTGGAATCCTTCACCGATGCAGATTGGGCTGGTTCAATTGATGATCGACGACCTACCTCGGGCTATTGCACCTTCCTTAGAGGAAATCTGATTACCTAGAGAAGTAAGAAGCAGTCAGTGGTAGCAAGATCAAGTGCAGAGGCCGAATACAGGGCAATGGCGCGTGATGTTTGTGAGCTTTTATGGCTTCAAACCTTCTTACATGAGTTGGAAATTCTTGATAAGTGTCCTATGAAGCTCTATTGTCATAACAAGGCTGCCATCAATATTGCTCATAATCCCGTTCAGCATGATCGAACAAAGCATATCGAAATTGATCGACATTTCATCAAAGAAAAGCTGAACAATGGTTCAATATGCATGCCATTTGTGAGATCCGAGGACCAAGTAGCCGATGTATTTACCAAAGGTCTTCGTAGTAAAATGTTTCACCCCATTGTGTTCAAGTTGGGTTTGATAGATATCTTCGCACCAACTTGATAGGAGTGTAAAGCTATAGGTGTTGTGTAAATAGTTAGGAATTAAAGGCGTCCTTATGTAATTATTTTTTTTCTCCTTTCTGTATATTTGTTTACAGAACGATAAAATGAAAAGCCAAGAGTTCTCTCTGTTGTCACCTTCCTAAACCATATTGTTAGATTGAAATTTCTTAGTAAATTTTAACTGCATTATGTGTTTTCTTTTAACTACATTATGTGTTTTCTTTCAAATTTCACTGAACCATGTCATTAGAATAACTTAATTAACCACCCAAAAGGATATAGCCTAGACACAAGTTCTATATCTTTTCATGAATCAAATTAGTTAGTTTCTTTTTCTTGAAATATGTACTAGTGCGCATGCACACATCTGTCTATGTCGGAAAACAAAATTGAGATTGAGTGGTATTATAGTGATCCACTTTGTAAAATGGTGGAGAATCCATTAAGCATGAAGTGCTTCATTTTGAGCAAATTTGTAGCGACCTAGATTTTTAAATAATTTCCTAAATATTATTATGGTTGATATCGGGTCCCATTCAACGAAATTCAATGGTTCGGGGTAGTATGAGTCCCTGGTAGTGAGTTGGCTTTGTCTTGGATTGTTCTGGTAATGTGTCGAGGGCCTTCTAGGCCCATTACGACCGCAAAATATTCTGAGAATTAAGCGATGTTCTTCATGAAAGCCGTAGAGAATATTATTGCGAGCGTAACCCAACTGGAATCGTGTCAATCGGAGTTCGGACGAAGAAGTTATGCCCGAAATACCCAGTTGCAATCTCAGTGATAGGACTGAGTGTTGCGTTACCGGTAACCAAATTTGTTGCGTTACCGGTAACGGGTATCTTGACTGGCCGACTGAGAGCTGTGTTACCGGTAACAGGGTTTGATGCGTTACCGGTAACGGGTGCAATTGACTGTGCGACAAAGAGTTGCGTTACCGGTAACGCGACATGGTGCGTTACCGGTAACGTGTTCTGCGAGGATTTCTGCCAGCTTAAGTGAGGGGTCTTTTGATCTTTTCTAGGGGCTGTGTGTGTATCAAGGTTCATAACCCATTTGTTGGCTTCCCCCTCCCGTAAGTCTCTCTATCTCTCATTCTCTCCATTTTTCTTTCTCCTCTCCCTTCTCTCATGATTTTGGGCTCCTTCCTAAGATCTTTGGAAGTAAAGCCCTTCACTAACGTTGATGAGCTGGTCGAGGGCTACGTGGTGATGTACTTGGATTGTGCCGTCATGAAGAATCCCTGACCTAGAAATTTCGTGATTTGTGGTTCCGGTGGGTAAATCCCTTCTCCTAACATGTGTGTATGTGAGTGTGGTGTTTCCCCTTGTTAGTGTCCCCCTTAAACTCTCCTAAGGTTTGTTGGCATGAGGTTGTACGGAATCGATTTGGTGGTGGAAGAACCTTGCTTTGTGCTTGTTGGGACTGTAGGAGATCGTTATTGAGGTTGTAAGGGCATTGATGGTCTTATGGTATCCTTGGGTGGCCTTGAAATTCAATGGCCACCATGTGTTTGTCAAAATGCTAGAATGAGCTTGGAGATTGTCTTTGTGCTTGTAGAAGTGTTAATGAAATTATGGTGTCCTTAGATGACCTTGGAATCCAATGGTCACCACATGTTCGGCAAAATGCCCAAGTGAGTCATAGGCTTGATTCTCGATGATTGAGAGTTGATTTGAGGTTGTTTGAGGTTCTAGGTGACCCCGGTAGCATGTGAGTCGTTCATGCTCGATGGTATCCCCAAATTGGGTCTTGAGTTGATTTATGTCGTGTATGGCATCGCTAGGTTCCTTGAAGTAAATTTGGGTATCGGGATGAGCATAGGATCCCATTGAATCTCTTGGTAACATGGGTTGATCGAGAGCCCTAACGTCGATAATCATGTTGGCTTGTGTAAGTTCTTAAATTTTATTGGGATGATCTTAGGAATCCTTGAATCTTGTTGGATTTGGCTTGGACCTCCCTTGATCTCGTCAAGGTGGAAGGTATTGATTTGATTGACTTACTCCCTTGATCTCGTCAAGGTTGGGTGTTGAATATGAAATCACTTAATTGAAAACAAAAATGAAATGTTTGATCTTCTCCCTTGAGGTGTTGCCGAGGTTGAGCTTTTACTTGTAGAAAAGAAATTAAGTGATTCAATATACCCAGTGGATGTCAAATATGGAGAATGTGCCCAACAAGGGTTATTCTCATTCAATTTGGAATCTATCGTTAAAGAAAGTGGGAATTATATTAACCTGCCGATCTAAAGGTTTGGATTGAAGATACCTATGGTATATTTGGAAATTTCATTCCCTGGATGGTCTCCATCCACAACATTGTGCAATGGGGGAGGACTGGAGCCCTCCCGATGAGTCGGGCAACTCTGAGGTGGTTTGATAGTTGGCTGGCTTATACAGCAGTTCCAACCTAAATCTATTAGAGCACGGTTATTGATAATAAAATTTACTACTCACTTGATATTTTGCCGAGGTTGAGACGGGACTCTCGTGTT
Organism: Monotropa hypopitys; assembly: GCA_002855965.1. Classification (NCBI taxonomy): domain Eukaryota; kingdom Viridiplantae; phylum Streptophyta; class Magnoliopsida; order Ericales; family Ericaceae; genus Monotropa; species Monotropa hypopitys. The sequence goes on along the minus strand of NMUG010008200.1, from coordinate 4,435 downwards.
TGACCAAGGTGGAGTCCGCAGAAACCGCAATAATAATAATAACAATGATAATGAAGATTGAGTGGATTCATTGACTTCCTTGTCTCGGCAAGGTTGAGAGAAGGAAAAGTTTTACCCAAAATAATTCAAATACATCTCAAAATACATGTGAACCGAATCTCTAACAATGTCTATGGTTTGAAGGAAATTCGAGATGGGTTAGTGATTGACGACTTGGTACTGTAGTGCTTGGATTCCCTTAGTGAGCCCTTGGTTTTTGTGTAGCATTTGGGTTCCGTTAGCAAGTCCTTGGGTGGTTCTAGCCTTGTGTTGAAGGCCAAATTATGTTGGAATTGTAGTCCCTTCTTGAGTATGTCTTGGAGACTTTCTTCCCACAGTCGTGTGTCTTGGAGCACTTGAGTTTATCGTTACTTTCAGTTTTGCACTTGGGTTTGTCTTACCTTGAGGTCTTGTTTGCTCTCTTTTTACTTTGGATCTTTTCCTGCACTTGGGCGCACACCCTCTATGTGCATACTTGTTAGTAGTTAGGGATTTCCTGCTGAACGTGTGGATAGCTCAAACTCCCTTCCCCTTTCCCCCTAGTGTTCTGTGTTGCAGGGATAGGAGGCTTGTTAGTTGGAGTTTCAGATCAGCTGCTGGGTTTTCTCGGAAGCTTGCCACTTCTTTTGCTCTTTGTATCACTTTCTGGTACTGTTTTTTCAGTTGTAGTTAGCCATTGTATCTAGTTTACTTCCGCACTTCTTTTATCTCTGTACTTCCTGTTTCTCTCTTTCTTGTATCTTGTTATTATGTAATGGTTATCTCAACTGATATGTATCTGGATGGCAAGTAGTTTATCCCTTGTTTATTGTTTTATAATCATTTCAAAAAAAATGGTTTGAAAACCCAGGGTGTGACAACTTAATATCAGAGCTTTTGGTTAGATTACCTTGAAACCGTGGGGAGACATTTGGTCTCTATGGGTTTCTTTCGGTCATCACATTAGCATGTGGTCGTGTTGGTGTGCGTTTTGTGCACCAATGCACCATGGCATTGTGTCTTAGAAGTACCCTGCATGTTTTGGCTTCTCACATGGGTGTTAAGTTTCTCCAGTCCATCGGAAGTCGAGTGTCTTTCTTTGTGGCAATTGAGTTGCCTTGCAGTGGTTGTATATCCTTGTGTCTTCGTTCCTTGTATTCACGAGGCACATTCTGTTGCTCTTGTCTAGTATTAGGCTCCTCTGCGTCGATAGAGTTGAGTTTGTGGCTAGTAGTGTGGTAGCAATCCCAGGTGTGTTCGGGATTCTTGTTGTGGTTGTTCCTTGCCATGCTGTTTATGAGGTGGAATTTTGGCTTGATAGCGTATTGTGTTAGGTCTTTCGTGGCCTTGGTCTCAGTTGGTGTTGGGGATGTTCCCTTGGAACCCTTCTAGTCTAGAAAGGTTGGTTGTTTCCTCCATCCTTAGGGTGTGGATTTTGATTTCGTTGTTGGAATATTGGCATGTCGGTCATTCGAGTTGAGTTTCCCCCTTAACCTTAGGAAAAATCTTGAGGCGTTGTCGAGATCTTGGATGCTTTCTTTTAAGGGGTATGACCTATTGGTAGATTTTTCCCATGTAAGGTCGTGTAACTTGTGATGTCGTCAAGTTTGTCTAGACTCCTAGGGATTGTTGCGTGCTAGTTCGCAGATTAGGGTGCGATTTGTAAAATACTTTTCCCTTTTGTAGTCTTGTATTGCGTTTGTTTTGGGCTCTTTGCTCATTTAGGGACTCGGGTGTCCCATGAGAGTCACTCATTCTTCGCGTATGTAGTTGTGTGTTTCCTTTTGAATGACTCTAGTGCTCTTTTGCGAGGTAGTTAGATGGTTTGTAGTCGTGTAGAGGTCGACCGTGAAGCAAGTATGTATAAAATTGGTATGGTGCGTCGTGCCTTGAGTGCATTGAAGGAGTTCCGTCGCTTGAACCCTCCCCAACTCAACAGTGGAAGTGGTCCTATTAAAGCAAATCATTGGCTCACAGGGATTCGCAAGATCCTTGGTGTTTTGGGTATTGTTGAGCATCCTTTTAGAGTGTCCCTTGTAACATATCGGCTTGATGGAAAAGCTTATGAATGGTGGAGTTCAGTGTTAAGGAGCGGTCGATTGTCGAGTGTCCTCACCTCAGAGAGTGTGTCATGGGAGCAGTTCGAGGCTATTTGCGATGTACAATTCATTCCTGATTTCTTTCGTGAGGAGTTGAGTTTGTAGTTCGAGCGTCTGGCTCAGAATGGCATGGTTGCCTCCAGTGTGTTCGAAGTCTCAAGCGTTGTCTCGTTTTGCAACCAAGAGGGTTAGTTCGGATGATTGCAAGTGCCAGATGCTCGAGAAAGGTTTGCGTTGCTCGATTCGGCAAGTTGTTGTGGGCCTAGACCAATGTGAGTTCTCGTGCAAACGTCGGAGTATGCGTTCCTCCTCCTTATCTATCAAGTTGGGAGTTACCTCCCAATCTCAGGTTGTGTGCCTCTAGTGTCGATAATTAGGGATGACAATTGTGACCGAACCGAATGGTAACTGAACCGAAACCGACTTTTCCACCCGAACCATATCCGAAAAGTAACCGAACTGGTAACCGAATGAGAGGACCGAATGGATACAGGTTCGGGTTTGGTTCAGTTGATAACCGAACCGAACCGGTAACCTAACCAAACCCGAAACCGAACCGGTAATTGGTAACCGAAACCGAAAACCGGACTAATGAGAATTAAATAATATTTTAATATAAACTATTTATTTAGTTTATAACAGAACTTTGTAAACAGCTAGATGATGAAGTTTTAGTAATGAGGGTTTTTTAGTAATATTAGGCCTTAGGTTTTCCCGTTCACTTCTTTTCTCATTAACAATCAAAGACACTCCACACATAGAAAGAAAGAAGCGGCGATTCACGAACACCATCGCTTGGCGATTTCCACCGTGCCTTGGCGATCTCCACCGTCCCTTGGCGATCTCCGCCGCATCTCCACTCTTGGGTCACCTTCTCGCGAACTTGCTCCACCGCAATCCACCACACTCCGGCGATTCACGAACTCATGATACCACCTTCTCGCGAACACGCTCCACCGTCTGTCCGCCTCTCTCGACCTCGCTCCCCCGCTGGTCCACATCTCACGATCTCTCCACCGTCGATAGGTAACCTATTGTTCACACTGGGAATTTTTTGTTTCTTTGGTCGATTAAGTTTGAACGAAAATTTATTTGAGTTTGAAAAATACATGGATTTTGCGAACTCGCAATACATAGAGTTTAATTTTTTGTAGATAGGTAACCTTCTCGCGATCTCGCAATACATAGAGTTTGATTTTTTGCACCTGTATCATTCCTTGGCTTTTGTTTTGGTCATAGCGGAAATTTTTTTGAGTTTGATTTTTGTTTCAGAGAGAAGCTTAATTCTTGTAATTTTGTTCCAGATGCTTTGCTTGAACCATGTCAGCTTCCCTGTCCAATGCAGACAGTTGTTGCTCCTGCAAGCATGTTTTAGTGCTGAAAAATTTGCAAATCAGCACCAGAGAAGTCTGTTGATACTTCATGAACACCGTTCTCATGGTTTAAGCTTGTTCATTGTTGTCTTTTTGGGTTCTATTAATAAGCTTGTAAGCTTTTATCCATTTTAGGTTTGCTAGATGTGTTTTGTTGCCTTGACTTGTTGTGCCTCAAATCAGATTTGCTATGTGATTTTAGCTTTCATTTGTTGTTGCTCACATTGTAGCAGCTCAAACATCACATTATTGTGTGTGCTAGTAGCTTTTGTTTCCTGCTTATTTTGAAAATGGCTCACTTAAGATAAACTTTTTGGAAATCATAATGCTCACCTGAAGTGAGACTACCAATACTTATGATTCGGGAAATGGCCAACATTTTTTGTTGCTCACATTGTAGCAACTCGCATTGTCTTATAAAAACTGTACGAATATTAAGAAAAATTGGAAAACAATTTAACAGTTTTATAAATTTTTTGTTGTGGGCTACAAACTGTTTTTTAGAAACTGTACAAATATTTAAAAAAACATTTTGGAAAATAATTTAACAGTTTTATAATTTTTTTGTTGTGGGCTACAAACTGTTTTTTGAAAACTGTACAAATATTAAAAAAACTTTTTGGAAAACAATCTAACAGTTTTAACAATTTCAACTTTTTTCATGAAACCGGTTACCCGAACGGATTCGGTTACCCGACCGGTTCGGTTTTGGTTACCCAAAATTGAAACCGTTCGGTTATCGGTTCAGTTTCGGTTTGCGGTTCGGGTGTCCGGTTCGGTTATCGGCTTTGTCACTAACCGTAACGGTCCGGTCCGTTGCCATCTCTATCGATAAACGGGTCATCTTCGTGCTTGATGCACTATGCAATTTTTTTTGAAGCCTTGTTTCTCTTGTGAAAGAAGAGATCCGCGATTTAGTGACTCTCCCTAGTTGTCGTCTCTTGC
>NMUG010008199.1:0-11748 GCA_002855965.1 Monotropa hypopitys | reverse complement strand
TTATAAATTCCATATTTTCTATTTCTCTTCCAAAAAATACTTTATTATTTCTTTCATCAAATCCATTACTCTTCCTTAAAACCATTTGTATTTTACTTATGCAAAACAATATGACTCGTGGTTTTTTTATTTTCAATCTCTTCCAAACTCTTATTTACTATAAAATATCATATCTTTACTCAAATTTATAAAGTTCCAAGAAAGTACTCACCTGAGTTAACACATGGATAAATCGAGATTCTTAATCTTCTAGAAGTTGTCGCAAGCTTTAATGATCCTAGAAATAATAAATCGCAAGCTACGAGAAAGCTAGCATTTTATGATTACTCATGGATTTAGTAAATTTAATCCCTAAAAATTCCCTTCTATAAATTTTATTGATATTTATTCATTTTTATAAGTTTCCTTAAAAATATTAATTTCAGCCGAAACACTGGTTATCGGTAACCCCAAACTTTGGGTTACCGGTAACTCAAATTATTTCCTAGATTTTCTTTCTCAGTTATCAATATCATGGATTACCCGAATACCGATATCATAAATAACCTGGATACCAATATCCTGGATATCCCGGTTACCGATTTTCCTGGATTGCAAAAGATATCGATTTCTAGCTGTAGAATCCAGATACCGATTTCATGATATTGATGATGTCACGACCCAACCCTAAAAGGTTCATGACCGGCCAACGAGCAAGCTCGCAAAGGCCTACCAACAACGAGTCAAGGGATTCCATCATCATAATTAGATAAAAGAATGCGGAAGCGTGAACAAATACCCAGTGTGCATGATAGAATTACCATAAATTTCTGAGATGATACAATAAGGGAGGCTCATAAACTGCCTCTACATCAAAAAGAGAGGGATACAATAAAAGCATAAAAGAAGCCTAATCTCCAAGCTAGTCCTCATCGGTACCTGAAAAAGGTTTTTAAAAAATGCATAAGCATAAAGCTAGAGTGAATCAGAATATACCAAGGTTACAAGTTTCCATAGACAATAATATAGTCATAAAAGCTCTTTCTCTTCTCATTTCAACATAATAAATCGAAGGCTTACTAGCCGAAAACCTGTAGTTGTTCATGATTGCCAAAATCAAGCCTATGGCCTTCTCAACGTCCTTCAGTGCATAGCTTACTTTTGTTTGCATGTTCGTTTTCATTTCGGATTTTCCGACATGATCTTATCGTGTTGCTCTTCACAGTACCAGTCATTTTAGGGAGCGACCCCAATAGATTGCTTTATGTGATATCACTGTGATCACCTGGTTTATGATCCCTTATTACCCCTTACCTTGTCGGTTTCAAATCCCGCCCCCGATGGCGAGCAACCGTGTCACTGTTCATACCGTTCAATCATAAATATCTTTCCTTCCTGTTTTGCCAATCCATGGTAATAAAAAGTAGTACATGCCATTTTTTCTTTCAAGAGAGATGAACATAATAAGGTGAGATGCTTACTAGCATAAATGGTATATTTGAAATTGTCTAGCATGTTATAAAACTGTACGAGTAACAAAGGCATATGGAGATTCACCTTTTCCTTGGTATAATTCTTCCTTCAAACTTCTAATCACCTCAAGTCTGCCAAAATAAACCAATGCTATCATTTCTAAGCCTTTCTACCGATTGCTACTGTTCTGCCGAGCTGAGCTGCCGGACCCGACTTGGCCGGACTGCCACTGGTCGGCTAGATGAGCTCTTGGCCAAAGGCCTTCTGTCTAGAGGACAGTGGCCGGCTAGTGTTGTTTGGGAAACTGCTTATCATTGGTCCGGAGGGCATCCTGGACTAAAGGGTCCTGTTGCTGAGCTAAAGAGGTCACTTAGGCATTTCTCCTGAGATTTGCCGAGTAGCCGAGCAGAGAGTTGTCGGGCTGGTAGGGTGACGAGCAGAAGCTCTGCCGAACAGAGAGTCTGCCAAACAGGGGTTCTTACGAACAAGGAGAGGTACCGGAGGACTATGGCAGTGAGGGAAGTGGAGCTTCGGGCCTAACTATTAGTCGAAAAGGCTAATAAGGTGGCCCTAAGGCCTCAGGGCTGATTGCCCGAGCTACTGGTCTATTTATCGGGTCAGGGCCTCATAGATGATACCGATAACCAAATCTTAATTTCTATATTTTCAACTCTAGTTACCGATAACTTGGAAAATTCGGTTACCGGTAACCTAACATCAAAACATTTTAACTGTATATTGACGATTTCATGGTCGATTTCACATGGAATTGACTCAGGTTCGATTCTAAACTAAGTTATAATCATCTACGAACAAAATACTTAAGAATTATTTCGTATTTTACCTCAATCGAGCTTGAATTTGGCTTAGTTCTACAAAAGTGAATTTTCCCGAAAATTCTACTATTCGTCATCTTCATCGAGCATCTCCTTCTTCTTTGAAAATTCTTGCTCTCCCTCGACAACACTTTTCTCTGATTTGTCATAACTTCTCACTCTTTACAACTCTTGTCGGATTGTTCTCACGATTACACACAATATTCAGTCGATGAAACCTATACAAACTATGTATATATGAATGTATCTCTCTTTCTGGTTGCCAATAGCCCAAACGTTGACACCTCTCATGCATATACAACACTGCGACACACACACACAATCGACACCTCATATTTGAATTCTCGACACCTAACTCGTGCATATACACACTAGCATGATACATACACATATGTGACACCTTTTACGCCATTTTGCATGTTTTTGGTTTAATCACACTTCTTCCCTTTTTGTTTCTTGTTCTTTCACTTTAGACCCAAGCTTTAATAAGTTTTTTTAATTTAAACCTTACTCCCACTTTATTACTCATTTTTGCATTTCTCGATTCTTAAATAAATTTCCAATGAATTATTTAAGCTATATCGATCACCTTAAATATTATTTTGCTTAATAAGATTTTTAAACATTTCTTATTTATTTAAAACTCAATTAATTACTTTCTAATTTAATTTAATTAGACTTAATCCATGATAATATAAGAAATGAAGGAACAGATCTCACATACAGTGTTCCGCATGATGTCCCCCTAGACCGGGCACTGTGTGTAGATTCCCTGTGGGCCTGCTGCTTGGGATCCGAACTATTTTTGTCACTCGACTGGTCCAATGGCCCTTCTGCCGGGTGCTGAAGCTCCCCTATCGATCATTGCGTGGGGTTGGCCCTTGACTTCCCCATACCACTCTTGTGGTTCCTTCAATCGCATAGTGTGATGCTGAAGACGTCGCACGTAGGGACAAGTCGGTGAGCTTGGCGTCTTGCTCTTTGAGAAAGGCAACCTCAATGTCTTTTTCTTTAAGCATCCCTTCTACGGTTGAGGCCACATAGAAGCTAGGCTCATTCAGAGGTTGGCTGGAAGCGGTAGGGAGAATCTCTACCGACAAATGAGGTATCCTTGCCGGAAGCAATAGGGGGAGTAGTGAAATGCCAAGCACCTCCATGCTCTTAGTGGAGGGGGTATTTCGCCTCCCATGGGTCAGATAGCTTTGGTTTGGCTTTATGAGACTGTCGAGAAGGGGTTAGGATCAACTGGGTAGTCTGGTAATATGTATCCGGCCACCCAGACCAGAGTCCAGCCCACTACATAATCTTTAGAAGATAGATCGACTACTACATCCGCCGAGATCCTGTAATCCCGTCGAAAATCCTCAATCTTTTGGGGCGTATCTACCAAAGAGAGAAAATGACCCATTTCAATTGAGGAATGTGAAAAAGAAGAATATAATGGTACTCACAATGAAAAAACGAAGAGGGAATTGAAAGAACTTACAAAAAAGCATGGAGAATCAGAGGAGACGCAGAAGGATTAGGGTTCTCGTAAACTCTGGTTTGCAAAAATATCTGAAACAGAAGTGAAAATAGCAGCATTGTTTAAATCGAGGTGGTAGTATGCGTGAATAGTCCTTTTTCGCAAAAGACGTGCTTGTGTCCCATCGCATTTAATGCGCATTAATGAGGGACGCTCCAAATAGAAACTACGATTGGACTTTATCGATAATTGGAATTGCAGCATATAAGTTAACTCTTTAACTTTGTCCACTCTGGCTATACAGCTGAAGTAGCAAAAACTGGGGGCAATTATGATAGGGTAAATCGGGATTTCCATGTGTAAAGGGCAAATCCGGGTTCTTTGGGCAAAAGCTTGAAGTGTGGCACACATTATCCAAATATTTGCTATAGAAATCCACGTGTCAATCAGATGTCCTGCACTGCGGATTAGGTCAGTTCTGTGCAACGTAATATCCTAGCAGTGCGGTACTAAGTTATTCAGTACAACAGAGCAGCATGTGACATGTACAGGTATTGGTCGACTAGTGGGTAGCAATTAATACACGTGTTCTAGCCATTCATGCCAAGACAATAGATTCTAGGTTCTTAAGAATATAAGAAGTGTTATAATTCTACTAGGATTGGAAGTCTATCTAAACCAAGAAACATGCTAGAAAAAGACGGAACAAAGGACTCTCAGAGGACTGGAATGAGAAGTCTTAATTCTATCCTGACTACTGGTTAGAAACTAGCAATTTGGAAGGACTCTAAGACTAGAAATGACTCCATATACAAGGAAGGCTCAAACAACGGAAGAATGTAACTGATTTCTGGCTTACGAATTCATTTGAGTTTGTTCTTTTTGCTTAGAGTTTTTTCTCGATTAAATTAATCACCGGACTAGCTTAATTATCGGAGAGTCTTCATGCCACAGCAACGGGAGGTCCTCTAACCCTTTTTTGTGAACGCAGAAATAGGAATCAGTACAACCAGATATTATCTGGCTATCTGGTTGTACTGATTCCTATTTCTACGTTCACAAAAAAAGTTATTTACGGAGGTAATCTCAATCTTAATTTTTAAGCCCGCACAAAAGCAATGAAAAGAAAAAAGGGACAGATAATTCATCAAGAAACATCTAAATTATTTCTTATTCTTGTTCTGTTCAAAATTGAAGAAATGTAAGGAAACATTTGTAGTTTGATTCAATCAATGTAACTTATTCTCTTAAATTTTTCTTCAATTATTTGTAAATGATTTATTTATTTTCAATATTTGAAAGGAAAATCTTCTCATTGAGGTAATTATATTGACAAATCACAATTGTTTGATTAAGTTTAAATTTTTTATCCAAATCTAAAAAAGGTAATTATATTGACAAATCACAATTGTTTGACTAAGTTTGAATTTTTTATTCAAATCTAAAAAAGATATTTACAAGCATTTTCTGATACAACCCTCAATGATTTTCTAAAATATGAGAAATTTATAATCCAAATAATTACATATCTTCAGTTTTTCAGCCATAATGAGAACAAGACAGTGCGAAATGGAAGGACTACCCTTGCTTACTCTTTTACGAGTGAAAGTAAAGAGTAACATTGTAATTTACGTTGGGCCTTAGTTGGAGGACAGAGAAGGCTCCCTCCATAATAAGGGAAAGAATGTGATGAGGTCTTCACAGGTATGATTGACACAGACTAAGACACATAGGAGGTCTTCACAGGTATGATTGACACAGACACAGACACATAGGAGGTCTTCATAGGTATGTTTGTCATTTCCAATGGCCAATCTGAGCTGCTTAAGTTGGTTGCAATGTCTAAAAAATCCAAAAGCCCATTGAGGATTGATGAATCTAAAAGGTGGACAGAAAAACAAACTGATGGACAAGAAAATTATATATATAAATCCAATAAATCTGAATGAATTTTGAATAACAAGAAATCTCTCTCAAACTCTTACACAAGCTGCAACAACAGAATTTACTAACATTCAAAATGCCAAAGGAAAGAACTTTCTAAAGATTACCCATTATGAAGAAAAAAGAATGCCCATTATGAAAATCTTGTATAAATCTCAAAAGGAGATGCTCTTCTTGGTCTTGTATCGATACAACACCCTCTTCTTCTTGCTAGAACAATTTGCAATCGTTAGCACAATTTTTCCCGCTTCATTGGTCCTAAAAGTGTTGCGAACTGCTTCTTCATTTGAGCCCATTTTTCTCAACTTCTGGACAATAATAGTATAAGAACCCTCATCTGTGGGGACGAATTCCTCCTTGTAGTTCACTTCCCAACCCAAAACCGTCAAATCCCACATGAATGTGGCTCCAACCTGTTAACATCAAACACGTTTTTAGTCATGAATGCCCACCCCGCTAGAATAATCCAAGCCGATCAAAAAATAGCTAGTACCTCAGTCGCGATTATCTCAATGGTTTCTGTTGATTCCGCCATGAGGATGAGTTCTGAAACTGCAGTATCTTCAAACGAGAACTCGAAATCATGGTCCCTTTTCAGGCCGCCATACTGGATGGGAATTTCCTCCACTGGAATGTACCTGTCCAAAATTTTGTTTAGCATATCTTCTAAAATGGAGAAATTATATCCAAAATCTGTAGGGTTTATGTGACCTTACTTGATCAAGGTCTCTGTCACCTTCCCGGGACGAGCAACCACAAATTTGCTCTTGGTTCTCTGGGTTAGGAAAGGGGATAAAAGGGCATTGAAGGCATAGTACCAGAAAGGGACATTGATGAATATCTGCAGCCAAGAAATTTGAAGACAAGATATCAATTCTAAGATCCATCAGCACCTCTTAGAACACAAACATCAACAAAAGCTCCCAAAAAAATTTGGAACGTAGAGAGAGTAATTGAAATGGAATTCTGAAATTACTTACGTTTCTTGCAACGGATTCTGGGTAGTTGTCCTGAAGAATCCCAACAGCTTTCTTTGTGGCAACCCTGAGTTCCTTTTTCGACGGTCCAGGGGAGTTCTTCAGATCATTGATTTGGAGCAATGAGTTCACACCACTAGCTTTGAAATCAAGCTTCTGAATCCCCTTCTCCATCAGCTGGAACCTCCACCTCAAAAACCTCTCCCGCTTTTCTTCTGTCCCAAATGACTTCTCATAGAGTCCATCACTTTCGAAAGCCCCAAAGATGTTGTAGCAAATGGGGTGACCCTCTCGATCAACCCCACTCATGTAGGCAACAGGGCCCAAATCAGAGCCTAAATCCTCGTCCAAGATGGAATCCGCCTTGAACTCCTTCCTCCATTGAAGCGTTTTCACAAGCATCTCATATGCGTCATTGACCTTGAAATCCCTAGCCCTAAGAAACTTCAAGAGGACCACATCCGTCCCCTCTGAACCCTTATTAGGCAAAAGGGGAACCCCCCAAAGGGAAATATCCTCATCAATTTCAACCCTTTTGTCATCATCGCCAAACCCATCAATTAGCTTCTTTTCTTTCTCTGTGTCATCTGTTTTGACACATTCCGCAGTTTTTTCTTCCGTACCCTTCTCTGGTATCTTATCTTCGTCCTCAACTTTCGATTCCTCTATTTGTTTCGCCGACTTTTCCTTTGTTATTTCTTGGACTGGGTTTTTCTCCTCTTCAGCTTTATTTGATGATTTAGCATTTTCTTTGGGCTCTTGTTTTTTGAACAAACAGTTTCCAAGGATAGCCTCTTCGAGTTTGGATTTCAACTCATTCAAGGCCTTTTTTTCATGCTCTTTCAGATCAGAGTGATAACTACTCTCTTCCCTATAAGAAGAGCTTTTCTCAACCTCCTTGGAAATGGGTTCATCATCTGCAACTTTCTCCATCTCTTTGACAATCTTGAAATCTGTATCTGGTTGTTGCAAAACTTCTTCTTCGGCCACTTGGGTTTCCTGATCTTTAACCTCAACAGTCATGGTGGATGCAATTCACTAGTCCAACCAAAGATTATCGCCCTGAACGTGGGTCAAGAAAAAAATGTTAGAAAAGTTAAAATTTCAGAAAGAAACTGAGAGAGTCAAAGAAAGTCCAACATACCTTAATTTAGCCTGCGTCTAGTTCTCGAATCTCTTCCTCACTTGTGGTTTGAGGGGTGCTTTGTGTTTGTGTTGATGGGTGTGCAACGGTTATATATTTGGGAAGATATAAAAACGACCCCACAACAACGGTCACATATCTGGAAGCCACCGCATAATGAACCGTTGGGATTCCTTGGCTGGAGGCCAGCAATAATTGGTGTGCCAATTTTGGAGTACAAAGATTACACTCCTTATTTTTAGGGAAATGATTTTGGCACTCCACATTTTAATATTTGCACTCCAAAAATGGAGTGCCAAAATCAACACCTATATGGAATTGATTTTCGCACTTCACTTTTGTAGTGCAGATATTAAAATGTGGAGTGCGAAAATCAGTTTCCTATTTTTATCACCCCTGCTACATACATATTGATTTCGGAGTAATAATAAAATAATAAATATAAAATAAGATATAAATTAAATTTCTGTATAATTTTACAGCTCCCTTGTTACTGCGTGCTTCGTGAATAACTCCATTCTATCTCTCCCTCGTTACGAACAAAAAAGTGGTGATGCGCCCCAGTTGTACACTCCCCTTCGTTCTACGAATCCTTGTTGATTCTGAGCGATGACCCGGGAGCGGATTCCCCACCGGCAGGGGGACAGGAGACGGCCATCTCGAGGCCTTTCCTACTGCGGTTTGAGCGGCAAAAGGGGTTCCCCTTCTTTTACCCTTAAATCCACAAGCACCTGCAGAGAAACACTAAACCACTTGACCTTTTACATCTGTAACAACCACGACTGATTAGGCAGCAGCTGCTTGTGAAGTGTCAGTTTAATGCAGTTATTAATTCATGATCTGGTATGTACAGAATAAAAAACTAAAATTTCTCATTGGTATCAAATGATTATCCATTAAGTGGGGAAATTCTTATTGTAAAAACATAAAAAGTGCAATCGCTTATGCGATTGGGGGCAGAGGTCAGGGCAAGGACGGAAAGCTTGCTTTCTACCTTCCAACTACACTACGTTCCTTAACCCTAGGAGGAAAAAAAGGGCTCCTAACGCTTGTAACCTCTGCCTGTAACTAGCACTACCAGCAGCTATGGCGACTACACCTACTCGGTTCGCTGCCGAGTAAAACCTTGCTTCCCATCTTTCATGCCAGTCTTCTTGTTCGTCAGGATCCACATATCCGATGGTATGTATCATGCCAGTGGCACACACCACTCGGTCGATTCGGCAAACTTGACATTGCATTGGTATCTCAACCATTGGCTTAGCGCAAACCTTTCTACTTTCCCTATACCTTCTGTATCGCAGTGTTGAAACCAAAAAAGATTGGGTGCTTTCTCGATGTTCCCAACTACTTAGTATGAAGCAGATATTTCGACTTCAGCCGAAGATGCCGCTCTGACCTATGCTTCAAAAGTTGACCTTGGAACTATATTCCCAGGCCAGTTGTGAGCGAGAAGGGATTTGAACCCCCGACACCATGATTCGTAGCCACTGACTCTAATCTTCTGTACTGTCATGATCACATATTAGCTCGATTTTCTTTTTCACAAAAATAAAAGGAAATTTCCTTTTATTTTTTATTACTTATTAATTTATTAATATAATTAATACCTTTAGGAGGGTTTACCTGGCGTAGTAAGCGACGAAATGTTTCGGGGAGTTGCAAATAAACAGAGATCCGGAGATTCCCGAATTCTCGATTCTCATAAAATGCTATCTTTTTGAAGTGAGACTTTGTGGGCTGGGTAACGAAGGGTGAGTGTAACGATGGTGCGAAGCAGAGAAGGAAAGTCAAGGGCTTTGTGGAGTCCTGGGTTCGGATTGCAGGCTTAAACTCGCCTGCATGAAGTAGGAATCGCTAGTAATCGCCGGTCAGCCAGCCGAAAATTCAAAAAGCTTTTTTAATCGACAAAAAAACTCGACCGCAAGTTTTTAAATATGCTAAGTAGTCTTTTCTTTTCCAAATATTTTTACGAATATATTTTTTTGAGATAGACGTGCGTTTTTTAGGAACTCCCATTTTAAAATGCAAGGGGTTTTCATTATTTGAGTTGGATGTGGCTTCTCAATCTGATTTCTCACTGAATGGTCACTCAGTGAGAAAAGTGGGAACGAAATAGGACTGGCAACTGGGCGTCCTTCCTTGCCTTGTTTCGACCAAGAGCGTTTAGTACAAATTTAGTAAAAGTTAGTCAGATTTTTCGCCCCCAACCTAGGTTAGGGGTTCGACCGTAGCTTGAGAGTAAAAAATTAAAAATATTTGTTTGAAAACAATATTACAATATTATTTTCCATTAAAAATTAATTTTTAATAAAAAAACACTTTCATTAAAATGTTTTTTAATGAAATTGTTTTTTCATTAAAAATATTTATTAAAATGTTTTTAAAAATTTAATATTTAGAAATAAAATATTTCTAAAAGTGTTGTTTTTTTACAAATATTTTTTTAATTTTTAAAAGTATTTAATTGTATTTTTTTAAAGTATTAATTTTTGTGTGTGTAAGAGAGCACGTGGTCTGTGAGAGAGAGAGAGAGAGAGCACGTGGTCTGAGAGAGAGAGAGAGAGAGAGAGAGAGAGAGAGCACGTGGGGTTTTAATAGGGGTGGGGGCTTTGGGGTATTTTTGTAAATCCCCTCCCCTGTTTTGTCCGTGGGGAGGGGGGATTAGACCAAGCCTGAATTTTTGGCGTATGTTCGCAATATGCCGTTAAAGCCAATTTTTCATCTCTTGAAATTTGCAAGGAAAAGCAACGATCTGGGCGCTGTCTTGGAGAGAGACTCGGTAAAATAGACATGTCTGTGAAGATGCGGACTACCCGCACCTGGACAAGAAGACCCTATGAAGCTTTACTGTTCCCTGGAATTGACTTTAGGCGTATGGAGTATAGCCAAGTGGTAAGGCATCAGTTTTTGGTATCGGCATGCAAAGGTTCGAATCCTTTTACTCCAGATTATGAACACCCGATCGGATTTCTTGTTTATTGTCTATCTTTATAGTGTAATGCTTATGAGGGCCCCCTTCTTTTGGTTGGAAGAAACGCCGAAGGCCCGGGTGAGGGTGGGCTTTTTTTTGACAAAGTATAAAATATGATATATTGAAATAATTGAAATATTAGAAATTAATTCACTATATAAAAATATGAAAATCCTATTGTGTATGAAATTTATGGTTTATAACTTAATGCTCATTCCCTAGCTTCATTTGATGCATTATTATACCACATTGTTGGTATGAGTGGCACGGGGTAGTGTGGTCATAAAAAAACTTGAACAAAATGTTGGTTAATACGGGCAATAGCAATATGTGTGGCTCGCGAATAGGAACTGATGAAGACTTCAATGGCAAGTGAGTGAAGTAATGTGTGCGAGGGTAAAAATGAGCTTACACTGCCCTCGCCTGTAAACGGTGACTTTAGTGGTGGACTAGATGCTCTCTGCTAGTTTGTTCCGGCTGTACCTGGACCTACGCTCGGAGAAAACCGTCAGAAGACCTCCCGCCTCTAGCGGCCGGAAGGCTCTCCGATGGCTAAGTTAGTCCTTGAAGGAGAAGGAAGAACTGTGAAACTCAAAGCGCAAGGGAGTTCTGAGAGTAAAATAGCATGTACCTTTCTCAGGTGGATTAAGTGTGCTTATATACTGAGCCTCCCGGGTTCCCAGTTTCTCACTGGGAACGATGTCCTTTTCTAGAGCTGTGTGGTTGTCCTTTCTTGGGCAGGGCGCAGGTTTGCCACGCCAAACGCTAGGTGACAAACTTGCACGCCTTTTCACTATCTTGGATACCAGAAAACCGTTGGGGGAGAGGACCCTGACATGCGTGCTGTCGCGCCGCCTCCTGGCACGCTGACGCGTGTACTTCCTGTCGGCCTGTCCCCTGCTGCTGTATTACTGGGTGCCGCACAGCGGCATTACTGAGACACGTGCCTGGCTGTA
>NMUG010008198.1:0-11750 GCA_002855965.1 Monotropa hypopitys | reverse complement strand
CATCTGCAGTTTTTGCTTACAGGTGTTTCCCGCATCGTTGAAAGTATGGGAATCCTTAATTAGACATTAATAATTTATAAATACAAAAATAAACACTCTAACTAGTAAAGTGGATAAGTCTGAGGTCGATCCATAGGGAAATGACGGAATTGAAGTAATTTCTTTGTAAAGAAGTTTATTTTTGCGATAGAAGTGGTAGGTTGATAGCCTTTGTTTTTGTTTATAAAATTTAAGAGAATTAAAGCATAAGACAAAGAAAATAAATCTAAGCTAAACTAAGCGGAATGACTATGGGGGTTCTTATACCTAACCTAGGTTATGCTAGACTTCTCCAATTCTCATGACAACATGAAGGAGGGATCACGGCACAGGACTTCCAACAGAATGTTTGGCTATCAAATACAAGTCACGGGTCGAGAGATGGCACGGAGACTAGAATTCGGTTTTCTAGGCCAACTTACACCTCAGGTGACATAGATCAAAGCACGGAGTATACATGGCAAAACCCGTCAAAGAGGTTAATGACCCTTGGTTGGACCCAAAGTGAGATCCACATGGTCCTAACCCATATGATACCTCAAGACTATAATTCTTTAATGATTTGTGGTTTTCTATAGATATTGGATCAATGGGACATTTTGTCGCACACTTAGCGGGACATCACTATAAGCATGAATCGTGCCAAGGTTCATTGCTTATGGCCATCAAATAGATTAACACCACTAAGCTAAGACCCCAAGATAAGATCCTAGTCCACTCTAGGGGGATTTCATCCATTGAGGCATTTTATCGAATACCTAGCGGGTCATTGTACCAAGCATGGGGTGTGCCATTATTCATGTCTACAACCCATCAAAGTGATTAACATCACTAGACTTAGACCCTAGGTATGTACTCAATACACTTAGACCACAATAATTTAGCACAAACATGGAGGAAACAAACACAAGACTAGGCTTGGGGTTCTAGTCACCCCATGACCAAAACCAAGGAGGTTAGCCTTCCATACAACCTACTACAATCACAACAATCACGAAAACACAAAGAAAACAACACATGAAAAATACAATACAAAAATTACTAAACATAGCACAACAAATAAATTAAATAAATGAAGAGAGGGAGAAGAGTCTTACAACGTTTAGGAAGGAAACACTTGCCCAAACTCCATGGAAGTGCAAGAAAATGAAGAGAGAAGGGGAGAACAAAACGTGGAGGTAGAGAGAGAAGCTCTCCACCTCCCTAACCCTAATACAAACTACAAAATAACATAAAAACTATATAATGAGTATATATAATGAGTATATATATTCCCCTACCTAAAACACCTAAAATACCCTTAATATGGGTGTTCAAAACCAGTCAATATTAAGCCGTATCGGTACGGGATAATGGTGTACCGGTACGGGATCCTTCTGTCCATTTCTTGGGCTGTTTCCTTAAAAATTCCGGAGGAAAAAAGGATGGTGTACCGGTACAGGGTCATGGTGTACCAGTACGACTGCCTTCTATCCTGATTTTTCTCTTTTGATTCTTCTTTGGCTCGCTCGGGTGCTTTATCAAGACTCGGGAGGACTCGGGGGATTCCGGACGCATCCGAGGATCACCAAATAACCTACAAAACAAGCAAGAACTACAAAACAAAGAAAACATAAATATGAACTAAATATAAATAAATGAACGGAGAACTAAACGAAAAGGGAAAGAAATAGACAAACAAAACTACAAAATAGTGTGTCTATCACACCCCCAACTTATCGTTTGCTAGTCCCGATATAACTCATACTAGGACTCGATCTAACTAACAACAGAGAAGGTAAAGGGATAGGTCCTTTGAATCCCTGGACAGACCCGGTAGGACGAGTAGGGTCTCGTGAGGGTTTTTTAACAATGATCACCCACAAAACATAGTGAACTACTTCTATATGGCATCCAAAACATAAAATTAGAAACTCAAAACATAAAAATGAAAGATGGATCCTTAAAAAGACGTGCGGGCAAACGAAGTTCACAATGCTAGCAAGTACAAAAACAAGTCATGGCACTAAAATTTAACGTGTGTGTGCAAGTCCTTTCGTCACAAGTGAGACACAACCCAAAAGTCTATTCGGACTGAGTCTTGACTTCAAATTGCACTGTGTCATGCACTCTACAAGTAATATTCTTGAAACAAGGTGCATATATCAAACTCTCATATGTGTGGGCAGAGGATATATATAATGAAAATCTAAAATATTCCACACATTGTGACACGAAAGAAGCTCTATATAAGTGGATACAAACTCATGACTAGGAATGCATAGCAAAGGGAACATATGTTCTTATTTAACATACAACAAATGATTGTCGGCCACTAGGATCAAATAGGTCTTCCGATTATAACGTAAGGTAAGGAAATGTATCGGACACGTATTAGGCAAAGGATTTATTTTGGATGCTTGAGAATAGGCATATACAAATAATAGAGGGCAAATCAATAAACGGGGCCCTCGTCAACTAATTTACACCTCCATTTATCGTTACTTTTCAATTATATCTTATTTATTTATTTTATTTTCCTCAACCTCCAATACACCCCAAGAACATGAAGAACAAAAAGTTTGTTCTTTACAAATGAATAGGTGACCCCCAACTTATTTGGTTTCCAAATTTTAAAATTTTTCTATGATTTTTCTAGGAGAAGGTACACCAATAATGAATAACAAACATAAACCACATTATGACTCCAAATACATCTTCAACATGATTTTTAGCCATTCTCAAAATAGAATATGGAATTTTATGTCTCAATCAAGAAAATGGTTCATATAAGGGGGCTCAAGTGGGCTAGCAAGGGGTAATATGCAATAAGGAACGGACCGGCACAAAAGATCAAAGAGCACCTATAATCCTTTCCTAAGGCCAACAACAACCGTGCATGCCAACCCAAAAGATATAACGATGATAGTGAATTCCCAATGCTAAAGCGAAGGATAATGAGATCGACAACGAGTAAGATTTTATTTTCATGACAACTAGAGTTAACTTGACACCACTCCAAAGAAAGATAAGGCACTAAGCTCACTTGAGCATAAGTCTCCACTAAACTAGCCTTCTAGACATCTGAGATATGACTCACAAGCAACTCAAGCCTATTTTTAACGTGAAGTGCAATAATGTTACAAACTAGTGCCAAAACAAGTTCTTGCAACAAGCTAGAAAAATGACCTAAGATGCCATCTACAAGCCCTATAAAAGGTTCAAACATTCCTATTTGTGTCATAGAGTTTAAAACTCATAATATCCCAAAATCCATGCAAAAGCAACTTATTATCTACACTAATGAATCTATCACGTGGATGAGACGAGTTATATTTTTCTCCCTGTCTCAAAAGGGAAAATAAAGGCAGGCAGATGTACTAGACTATCGATTCATAAAATTTTAATTTTTTAGGACTCTAAAATGGGAATAAAAAGCAAAAATAAGCAAAAATGTGGCACAATCATACGAAACATGCGCAAATTGTGCAATGTCCTTAGTGCATAAGATAGTAAATAAAAGGGAAGAGAGCAATGTACCTCCGGGGTGGAATGTCAACCACCCTATACCCCGACCAAAAAAGGAGGTTTAGCATCATTACCTTAACTCATTGTCATCAACCAAGCTCACAAGGATCGAATAGAAAGAACCCTGCAAAACTAAATACCAACTACAACTATAAGAGAAACGATTAGTCCAAAATTGCTTGCTAATAGTAGCCAAGCGTGCAACACTGATTTTATTTAAAAATAGTACAAGTTCTCACGCGACTCTCCACGAGTAGTACTTTTCTCCCCGCTATTCTCACTTAAATAGTGTACTAGAGAAGGAAATCTCTCAGAATTTCGGGGTAGGTCGCTACTCAATAGGTGATGCCTCTCACTTTTTGGAGAGACACCCCAATTGACTTTTGCTTCCATCCCTACTCTGTCGGGGTAATCTCAGATAATACACTACTAAATTTAGAATAATGAATGACTATATCGGACCATCCATAGCCGTTCGAGCATGACAAACACTAGAGGTATCTCAACCTCTAAGGATTTATTGTCTTCTAGACATTATTTAGATTTTTTTCATATTTAAAGGAAAAATAAAGTGCAAGAAACAAAATAAAGAGATAGAAAATAAAGGGTAAAAGAAAATAGAAGTTATGCCTCTAAGAGGCAGTAACAATCGAGAAAGTGACCCTTCAAATTGGAGGATCTCATTCACATGATGGCCTCCCTGGGGGACATAGCACATGGTGAACCATCTCACTCTATTCTTAACATATTGAAGCTGCCCAAGCCATAAAAATTTGTACTTTGAGTATAAGGGGGCTTGGCGGCGCTTCAAGAACAAATAACCAACCACCTTACCACCACGGGTGGAATTGACTTTCAAGGCATTGACAAAAGAGATATAACATGAAACATGACTCGTAAGGAGTCAGTCAATGCCAATAAAATCAATCTTTCTAAGGCAAGCACAAGAGGTGATGATAGATAAGCACTAAAAATGGTGGATACTTGTGCCAACAACATTTACACTCTCACTATGCCTAAAGTTCTCTTCTAACTCCTCATCACTCGAGTCATAAAGATAACTCACCATTTTATTTTTAGGAGGAGTGAGAGAAGTGTCATTTTTGAAATCGGGGAGCGACCCCATTGTGGCTTGGACCATTAGAGTAGAATAAGAAAACCCCACCTCCGTATGTTCTAGGATTGCAACCTCCTCGGAGGTAAGACATGCCTCCTCCAAAGAGTCGATGGGAATGGCCGGCTCAAAAATTGGGACATTAAAGTCCACTTGGCAAGAAAAGTTAAGGGCCGTGATATTGTGGCAACTCGCAAGAAATTATTGCAAAGTGACCTCTAAAGAAGATGAGTGTGGTGGTTGGGAATCAAAAGGTGCCTCCAGAGGACAATGGTTATAAAATCCCATGGGTCGCTCTAAATAATAAGACTTGGGATGAGCTACCACAACATTGTAGGGAGTATTATTTGTATTGCAAACTTGGAAAAATGTTTGCAAGGCATTATCCAAGGTAATTGCAAGGAAACTTTGGAGAAATACTTGCAAGGTATCCTCCAAAGTATCCGTGATCGGTGGTTCGCATGAATATGGCTCCTCTTGGGACCATTGTTCCGAGTATTGGTTGGTAGGCTCTAAATAGGAGAATGGTTGTGGAGCCATTACATTGTGGTATGAGTATGAGGGTGGTGGTGGTTCTTGGTAAGACTCACATTCCTGATAAAAGTTAGAGTAGTCATGCCACTCTTGACAAGATGGATCCAGGAATGGAGGGTAGGACTCTCAAACTTTTTGATCCATGGCTTCTCTAAAATAATTAACGGAAGTCAAAAATGTATATCTATTATACAAACTACAACGGTGTGGGGACCACATATAACAAGACATATAACCAAAAGATATAGACCACCGTCGGATCTTGATCTAAGGGTTAAGATTAAAATAGTCTTTGATGGCTTTTTTGTAAATAAAAGGAGTTTTTAGGTTGGTTGAATTTTGTTTGACACGGATTGAATTGCATTTTTAGCAAACACCAATTCACCATTGGATTTGATTTTTTTAATGGTTGGGATTGGTATTAACAAGGATTGTGTTTTTTAAATGTGGATTGTTTTCAACTTCCTAATCTTACGCCACTTTTCCTTCCTAATATTTCTCCCTTCCTAATCTTACACGACTCTCCCCCTCATAACCATAACGCCTCTTCCATCTCTCTCTCACATCAATCCATATTGCCTCTTCCATCTCTCCCTCACAGGTACGTCTCACTCTCTCCACCGCCAAGAAATTTGTTCCGATCGCAAGAGGATACCACCAGCACACCTCTGGCTGCCGTGTTGAGCCCCATCCCCCCCCTCTCTCAGCATCAGGTAATCACAACTAAAATCCCATAATCGCAGCAATACAAGTAGTTAAACACAATGCAAATTAAATCGCATCAAGGTAATCGTAGGTACTCCTCTCCTCTCAACTCTCGACTCTAGGTCTCCCTCCTCTCCTCTCTATAATCAAATCCCTAAAAGATTACAGTGATTCATCATTTTTTATTTCACGTAGTTTACCGCCTCCATCTGAACGCCACCGCGACCATCGCCTCTGCGAATCATCACCCTGGGTGTCCGTCGTCTGAGAGAGAGAGAGAGTCTCCACGAAAATCATTGCCCCGGGTGTCCGTCTCCGACCGAACGCCGCAGCGACCATCACCTCGGGTGACCGTCGTCCGTGAGAGAGAGAGCATCGAACCACCATCGTCGTTCAACTGTCGTCTCCGCCGTTCGACCATCGGTGACCTACGACTCTCTCTCTTTCCTTTGGCGCTGTCTTCGCCTTCTGTGTTTTTTCGTTTTTTGCATTTTTGAACAGCAAGGGCAAATTGGGGACACCAAATTTACAGTAGGGGTAAAGGGTTTTTGATTTTTTTTTTGTTTTTACATGTGTGTGTTTACATTCGTTATTATGGTAAATGGGCCAATTCATTTAGTAGAATAAATGGGCCAATTAGAAGACTTATACAAATAGTGCATTTTTTTCGAGGACACATTTCCATTGCATTTTGGAAATCCCATTTCGGGGACACATTCATTGCTCTCTTTTGAAAATACCAATTAGAGGACTTTAGAAAATTGGGCACATTCATTGTATTTTATCGTTTTTCTATTCCATAAATTAGTAGGGTAAATGGCTATTTTAATTAGGGACCTTATAATGGAACCCCCCGTGACAAAAAAGGGGGTGATTTTACCACACTACGAACAAGAATTCTATAGACACCCACGCACGCACACAAGATAGGAGTTAAGAGTTTACCCACCAAAACATCGCCGGAAACCCTCCAGAGAGGTTGCCGGAGTAATCGCCGGAAAATGCCCAACACGATCCGAATACACTGCTACGAAGCTCACGTCGCACCCTACGAGATACAACTACTATCAAACACGGAAGAACACAATTAGGAGCTAATGAAGGCCGGAAGCTCCAAATCTCACCGGAGATGGGTGGATTTGAGAAGAGAAGTGAGAGGGAGAGAAGAGAGAGGGAGAGAGAGGGAGAGTTCTGCAGAAATGGGGTTAGGAATGCCTTAACTCGGACCAAAAACATATATATAGGACCCCACGTGAAAAGAACAATTTGCCCTTAATGATACTCTGCGGAACACAGGTGCACCGGTGCAAGCCAGATCTGCACCGGTGCAAACCCTCGTTGCACCGGTGCATCAACCGATGCAAACATTTTTGCCTCAACTCCAAACCTCTGTGCACCGGTGCAAACCCCACCTGCACCGATGCAAACAATGAACAGAACCTACTGAAATCACTCTACACCGGTGCACCAAATACCTGCACCGGTGCAACTGCTTCAAGAAGAAGGTAGTGCACTCTGGACAACACCTGCACTAGTGCAACCCCAACCTGCACTGGTGAAACTGCACCAAAACTGAATAAAAGCTGCAGAATGGCCCCCGAGGCCATACCGGATGCCTCGGACATGCACCAAACTAAAAGATGAGGTTCAACGGGATTCCTAAACGATATTTTCACACCCGAATACGATCAAACGGACTTGATTTCTTCCGAAGGACCTCTTTTTGCCGAAACTCTAAGCGATATAATTTCTATAATGGGTACAAGTCGCACTAAAATTTGCGGAGCGTTACACAATTGGCAGAAAATCAGAACGTATTCTTTCAGTGGCAAAATAATTAGAACATAGAAAGAGGTATGTGTACCAGACTTCTTGAGAGATTTAAGAGGTTATGTAGTACGGTGTTTGAGGGGTAAAGTGACCCTATAGTAGCTGTGGAGTGGTTGAAGAAAATGGAATTAGTTTTAGACACTATGGGTGTTGTTGGTGATCAAAAGGTAGTGCTAGCTACTTTTATTTTTCGAGGTGAAGCTGGTGGGATTCATTTAAAAGGCTTAAGGGGGCACCAGCAATTGGATTCGAGCCGAATGTCCCTATGGCTATCACTTGGGATACATTTGTGAGGGGATTCAATGAGCAGTATTATCGGAGAGTTTCTGGTATGATCAAATAGTGGCGTTTACAAACTTGAAGCAAGGAGGAATGTCGATGGCCGAATATGAGGTGAAATTTGCTTAATTGTCTAGGTATGCATCACAGATGGTTAGTAGGGATAGATTGAGGTGTAGTAAGTTCTGTATGGGATTAACACCTTTAATGTTTACTAGGATTTTGCAGTTTCGGGAGACAAATTATGAGGACTTAGTTGACATGGCCAAGAGGACTTCGGTTGATATTCAATAGGTGGCCAGTTGTCACGCCTCAAATTTTCAAGCCATTTTTTTGAAAATACTTCTTTAATGCAAAATAACTACAACTATATAATATACCCACAATGAATCTTTAACCAATCATCATATACATTCATTTTGAAACGTTATCTAAACCATCCACAATAAACATTTAACAACATATATACATCTATACATAAAACCAAATATGAGAAGTGTGGGATTATGAATTTCCAACATTAGAGTGATCCAAAAACATAACTATGAGTGATCCAAAATCCTCTCGAATGTCATCCAAAACATGCCATCATCTTTCTTATGCATGGGGCTCGGTACCTGAAAATTGATAGGTTGAGCTTCAAGTCCAGTAGAACAATCTATATCCAAAAGTATATATGAGTGTGGTGAAATGTGCGAGTGTCGTAGAATCCTACATGAATGGAATGAAAATGTACCAAATGACTTACCAATTTCCATCTGTCAATGTTATAAGGCTTTCCAAACTCTTGACTATATAGTTAATTAATTCAATAATTATATACCCTAACGAATTCAAGGAATTTGCCAACATCTTTCATCCTAACAAAATTAGGACTATTACATCATTCAACATAATTTATCATGTTATCCAAATTATCCAAATTATGAATTTAAGTTAAGCTATGTTTCGCAGTGGATGTCTGTCGACTAATCACTCATATATTTCTTGTCTTTCCAACCAGTCGAGAGGACCCAATCAAACCCCCCATTATACAATGCCTTGGGTAATACACACCTAAGGAACAAAATTCTTAAAAGTATCCAACTCAATTAAATTCACAATTTCATTAGAAGAACTAATTTCTTGACTCAATTATCATCCAATTCTAATATCCAGTCTCAATCAATCATTATCCAAGTTAGGGAATTCTTCTAACTACTCGAATCAATTCTTGATTTTAAGGTGTCCACACAATGTATACTTTTTAATGCATCAAAATACAATTAAGACATTATTATAAGGTTAGGCATAAAAGCCCTTGAAGTTGATAAATCACACACAAAAGAATAGTGGAAACTCTTAGTGGATGGATCAACATGCAACAAAGGATCTAGGATGAGTGTGTTTTGTTTTCACTAGAGGGATTAGCATTGGAGAAGTCGATCCACCTAGCTTTCAAAGCCTCCAACAACAAAACAGAATATTAGACATTGAATGTTGGGCATAAAAGTGCAAGAAGATATGGAATTGAAGATCTATTAATCCATTGTGATAGCCAACTTGTGGTCAACCAGCTTTCAAGAGAATACGCCACAAAGGATGGCATGATAGCTTCATATGCTGCCTAGTCAGAAAAGCTCTTCAACAGTTCAGAAAGACAGAAATAGTTTGAATTAGCTCCAAGAAAAACAACCATGTTGATGCTTTGGCGTGTCTTGCTTTTTCTGTATTGTCAGAGCTCTGCCACACAGTAAGCATTGATTCTCTACTCCAGCCAAGCATCTAGACAGAGGCCTCAGAGGAGACCTTTGGTCTGGATATAGGCCCAAGATGGATAGACCCAATCATTACTTATCTTAAAGAAGTCGAACTCCCCACATACAAAAAAGAAACACACAAAGTAAGAATCAAGTCCATGAGGTTCCAGATCTCACCAAATGAGATCCAATACAGAAAATATTTTACAGGGCCTTACCTATATTGCGTACACCTAGACCTTGTTCAATGATTTCTCTATGAAATCCATAAAAGGGTGTGTGACATCCATACTAGGGGACGTTTCATAGTATACAAAGCCATTTCTCAAGGATATTGGTGACCGTACAAGCAATAAGATGCAAAAGTCTACGTAAGGAATTACGAAAAGTGTCAGAAGCTTTCTCCCATCATACATACTCCTTCAGCAGACCTTACACCACTCACTAGTCCATGGCATTTTGCTCAATAGGGCCTGGACATAGTGGGACCTCTATCAAAAGCTAAAGGTAATTTGTTGGGACAAATTACTTCACAGAATGGATTGAAGCAGAACCATTGTCCAAGATCACTGAGCACAATATAGAACAATTAATCTAGAAGAACATCATCACTAGATTTGGAATACCATATGTTAATGTATCAAATAATGGCACACATACAAGTTCAAGACCTTATGTTCAATATATAAGATCAAGAAATTCTATGCCCATACAACTGGACTTAGCAGAAGAGAAGAGAAAAAGGGCACTCATCAAGTCGGTCTCATATCAAGAATAACTTGTCAAATTTCATAACAGAAAGGCACACCCAAGGAATTGGGAGTTGGTGACTTGGTTATGAGGAAAGTCCTTGGAAACACTAAGGATCCAATAGACGAAAAGCTTGGGCCAAATTGGGAAGGGCCCTACAAAATAATCGGGGGAAGACAGACGAAGGAGCCTATAGACTTACAGATTTAGACATAGCCAAGATTCTGTGCACCTAGAATATCTCCAATCTCAAGAAATTCTTTCAATAAGAATGATTATCAGCAATTGTACTTTCAGAATGTTTTGCATTAAAAGAGCCTTTTTTCTCCCAGTATAGACTCTCAGCCATTCAACAAGCATGGAGCAAGGAAGCAAATGCTCAGAAAAGCCTTCACTTTCTCACTAGGGGACAATGGTCCCATGTATAGAATACTCGAAATAGGTTGAAAAGAGCCAAGACTAGTGTTCCGAGCTCAGATATTTTAGAGGATGAGAAATTCTAAGGCATTGATCTCAAATTGGGTGGCGAGCCTAGGAGTTGTAGTGGTCTTGAACCAAAAGCTATCTTTAAGGGATGAGAAGTCCCAAGACAATCCATGTTCAAAATGGGTGAGAAATCCAAAGGTCGTAGTGGTCCTTATCCGAAAAGGCCATCTTTATAAAATAAATGTTCCATGATGGTCCATAGCTTAAAATGGATGAGAAACCCAAGGACTACACTGGTCCTTAGTCGAAAAAATTAATCTTCAAGGAACAAATGTTCGAATATGGCCCAAAGATTAAAATTGGTGAGAAACCATGGGTCATAGTGGTCCTTAGCCGAAAAAGTCATCTTAAGGGAACAAATGTTCTAAGAAGGCACAAAGCTTAAAAATAGATGAGAAATCCAAGGGTTGTATTGGTCCTTAGTTAAAAAGGCTATCTTTAGGGGATGAGAAGTCTCAAGCTGATCCAAGGCTTAAAATATGTGGTCATAGTGCGACACAAAGCAAGAAAGTTGTCTTTAAGGGAACAAACATTCCAAAGACAACTGTAAGTTCAAAGAATGTAAATGATCTAGAAAAGAAAAGGTAAAGGCTAAGAAGTACGTAACAACATTCAGAATATGTAACAACGTTCATACAAGGCCTAAAAGTAATTAGCATCATCCAAGAGTAAAGTAAAGGCCGAGTGGTCGTTGTCTGGGGCCTAGGAGTATGCTCCTCCTCTAGGTCTCAGGATCGAAACCCCTTGGTAACATCCTCTCCTTTGGA
>NMUG010008197.1:0-11751 GCA_002855965.1 Monotropa hypopitys | reverse complement strand
AAAAACATCTCACAATTTTGATGACATCAATATTTGATATATTAAATAAAAGGAATTCGGAAATTTGAGTCGTTACAGGTTTGCAGAAGTCCCCGGGTGGTCACGATGCTATTTGGATTATTGTTGATCATTTGACGAAGACCGCACACTTTTTGCCAATTCGATTCGCCCAATCCGTTGATTTGTTGAGCCGATTGTACATCTGGGAGATTATTCGATTGCATGGAGTTCCTTTATCCATTGTGTACGATAAAGATCCACGATTCATATCTCGGTTTTGGCATAGTTTGTAGAGTTCTCTTGGTTCGAAACTTTTGTTTAGTACCGCTTTCCATCCACAGACCGATGACCAATCGGAGTGCACGGTTTAGATTCTTGAAGATATGTTACGAGCATGCGTATTGGATTTCTCTAGGAGTTGGGTTGACCATTTATCGTTGATAGAATTTGTCTACAACAATAGTTATCACTCTAGCATTGGTATGGCTCCGTTCGAGGCATTGTATGGTAGACCGTGTATGTCACGCCCCAGATTTTCAAACCATTTTTTTTTAAATGGAATAAAGAATGATTAATCACCAAACCATATTTTACCAAACCACATGACAAGGGGCCGTGAATAGAAAAACTACTCCTTTGCAATTCTTTTTCCAATTGAAACTTACTTGAAATGAAATAACATTACAATTTTTTAAATAAAAAGGGATGCCCGTAGGCTAGAAGGGGAAAAGGGGAATTATTATAATGATACGAAAATAAAGTACATTAGAATGCTTCTCACTGAAAGAAAGTAGAGCAAGCCTAAGCCAACCCCCGCTACAAGCAACCCAACCAAGAAAACCTGCAAGGAACTGTAAAAAGAAGGTTGAGTCATAAAGACCCAGCAAATATGCGACTATTAACTGTAAATGCAATATGGTAATTATGTGCAAAGTGGGTGACTCCTACAATGCAAACCCAAGTATGTTTCCAATATTCACACTCGAAGTCATCAAGTCTAATCTCAAGTCCACATAACTAAACCACACTAGCTATTCGCACTCTCACATCAATAGAGAGACTTCAAACCTTCGCTTCTAACCGACTATCACAACGGAAACCAAACCTTCTATCGCACAACCAAGGTTCAACCGGAAGGGAAAGATCGACGACATCAAGAACCGCAAGACAAGGGTCATACTACGGATCTAATCCGATCTTGCCGCACATAGATAATAGAAGGTATTTATCCAAAGGGTTTCCCTACCACGCAATTCGAATGTTGCCTAGACAAGGCCAACCAGCAATCCCCACGATAGTCCATTACCAACCGATAGTTAGTTTCCCGACTTAGCCTCAAGATCAACACATACCAATGCCACGATTTAGCCCAATCTCCACGGGTACTAATGCCACGACTTGGCTCACTAGCGATGCTTACCAGTGCCACGAATTTGGTCCAAGACTCATGCTTTCCAATGCCACGAATTGTCTAAGTCCTTAACACTTGCTAAAGCCACGATTTGGCTAAAACCACCCAAGGTGAAATCCACAAATCGACATCCAACTCTCGCCATGAGGCACTCTCATTCCCTCTCTATATATACATATATAGATAATACAAGTAGGTGGATTTATTATCTTGAAATTTTAGTTGGCTCAACTCCCAGCTTGGAACATTTTAGAGAAAGGCCACAAGGGATTCAAAACCTCCTGAACGAATTCCAAGGTCGGTCCTACAGTCAACCTCAGGCTAGTTTTGGGTCACAAGAAAGTCATCAAGCCGTTCATCGATTTATAGTCGCCTTGACGAATTCAAGGGTTGACTAGCTCACGAGTGAATCACGAATTGATTCGGGTTGTCTCAAAGAATTCAAGAAGCAACCTCACACCCGAATGACTGCAAATTGGCCCGAAGATCACAAATTGGTCTAGGTTGTGTCAATGAATTCAAGAACCAACCTACTCATACATATGACCACGAATTGGCCTGATGATCATGAGTTGATCATGTTAAGCAAACATCCATGTCTTTATGTTTTTTAATGGTTGGTTGATTAATAGAGATGAATTGAGTATGTTTCAAGTTCGAGTCGAGGAGACAAGTTCTCCAACAAGGGCAACGAATTTGGTAACGAGGGACGAGTTCCGAAATCAAGGATGACGAGTTCACCCGATAGATCCACAACACATATCTAAGGTCTAGGAACGAGTTTCCTAACCTAGTGTGACGAATTCACCCATCTCTATAGCCTTTAATTCTCATATGCATTTCATGGAACACAAAGGGTGCCCGTGGCACAATGATTATTCCCAAGACGAGAAACCACAATAACATTCTCCGACAAACCATCCAGCACCACAACGTTGCTAACTAAGACGATATAAGGTCACGAGGGCATCCTACTTCCTCATTTCTAGGGAAATCCACAATTTTCCCAAATCAACCCAATTTCCCTCGAATGATCATCTAGTCACACACTCGACCCAATTCTCACTTTCTCGCATTCTAATCCTACCAAGGATACTCGATCGTGTATGAATGCGAATCAATTTCATTGTTTTCCCAATAAAACGATCATTAATTCAAAACTTAGGGCTTTTATTGAAATCGTTCAACTTTGGATTTTGGAAATCGTTAGTGAGTTACATACTTACAAATACACGAGATAGTAACATATTTAGCTCAACACTCACCGACGGAGAAAATCCTAGTCGCGTCAATCTTCGGCACCCGCAAACCTATATACACCAATACGACGTCAACGATGATTAGAATAACGTTCTCTAAAGAAGAATCATGAGAAATCCACTTTTATAAATCGACTTACCCAAAATCCGTGGAGAATGACTTCGATATGTGGGTTGCCGGGGAGCCCACGACGCATAGAGCAAGGTTTCTTCTTCGAGTTTTGAGATTGGAGCGCGTCTTGGCCTTGGATTGAAGCTTGGGAGGGAGGGCTTCAATGGAGGTGGAGAGGTTTGATAGAGAAAGAGAGGCTAGGGTTAGAAATGAGGGAGTATTCTGGCCGAATTTGAGTATAAAGGACGACCTAGGGGTAAAAAGAGCACAATGCCCCTCATTAAAATCAGTTTTCAGATGAAACAGCACCTCCCCGTCCGGACGAAGGGCTTCCCATTCGGACGGACACACTCCTCGGTCCGGACGAAGCATGCAGGTGGACAGGATGGTCCAAAACTTGCAGCCTCCTCTCTGTATTTCGACCCCGTCCGGAACAATCATGTTCCCCGTCCGGAAGGGTAGCTTCTGAACAGCCAAAAAATGGTTAAAACGGCATCGGCTGCTTCGCGACGTGTCCAAGAGCACTTCCTCAAAGTTGGTTACATTTCCTCGATGTCCTAAGACGATACCACGACCTTCTAAAGGAATCATAAACGTCGATTTCAAATCAACGAATGAAGTAAAGCGTAGAAAGAATATGCTCGCATCAAGGATGGATTGATCATCATCCGAATGAAGGTCCATGACCAACATGACATGGCTCGAGGTCAACGACCATGTTAACAACCAAAATTAGGCCCAAAGATTTATTTACTTTCCAAAAAATTGAATTTCAAGGAATTGGAAATTTGAGTCGTCATATCTCAACCTCCTTAAAAGAATTTTGTACCAAAAATTCACTAATGGTAGGGATGTTGTGACACAACCAAAGAATAAAGGGTCAAATCAAAACCACAAGCCACAAGCAAGATCAAATGGGATACTTCTCGACACGGAAGCCACCGATACGGTAGTCACTCAACAATGGTACAACAACAAGTGGATGGTTCTTCTTGAGAACAAGAGGCCAACAATCGATAGGTGTCGATCGAAAAAAATATATCCAATCACGTGCCACACAAAAGAGCAAATGGACACCTCCCGAGATGGTGTGGACGCTTTGGTACAACAACCGAACTCATCAATGATACAAAGAACAAAAGATGCTCCAAAAATAATTTTCAAGGATAGGAATGCCACTAGTCTTTTGCGGCAATAAAGCAAACAATATTTCTTAAAGAAGAGGCGACCAATAATTAATAGGGCAACAACTTAAGGAGTAATGGAAAGGGGATATGATCGGAGGCATTCTTTTTATTATTGTTTCATAATTCTCATACAAGGATTTTCATGATTTTTGCACCACCTTTCCCACGGATACCCACACACGCATATACATATAGATAGGGGAACATATATACATCCCCACACACGCACCCAATGTGACATCAAGTGACTCTAGGATTTGAGTTTGAGATGTGCCGACCGGACACGATGCTCTACTCAACTCCCTAGGGTCATCTTTAATCACACGATCGAAGAAAAACGCATACGGTCGATTCCACACAGAAGGTGTAAGAATAACCGACTCAATTACTCGCTCCCATTCTTATTACAATCTACCCCATGTCACGGGTGCTATAATATATATACTCGCAAGAGACATGAATGATTCCAAAAGATGCATCCAACTGAGCAAGCGGAAGGCAAGTTTAAGCTTGGCCATCACCAACAAACAAAATGGCACAAGAGATCCCAACAAGTCATACATGATTTCAACAAGGAAAAGATTTAGTAAGACAAGAATATCGCAACAATACTTAGAAAATGCAAGACTAAGGAGCTTGCAACCCAAGTATTCTTTCAATGTGCCAAGAGTTCAACAAGAAAAAGTTCTTACGAAACAGAAGTTCCAAAAAGGAAAACAACATCCGAACTAGAATCGCAACGACGCCAGACTAAAATCGCAAAACAAAAGAAAATATGCCGATAGGTGCATCAATCTTGCTAACATGCGGTACAACAAAAGAAACCAATGCAACACGAATCTACTGGAATGGCAAAACTAGCGGTTGCGGATCTACTGTGGCAATAGCATACACTCCTCCACGAGTCGTCTGTCCAACTGGTTGCTTGCCTCTCTGAATCGAGGTGTGACTTGCATTTCTGGAACTGGTTCCTCTCTCAAACTGAGGACTGGACACAAACTGAGGACTGAATCGAGTTGAACCATTAAAAATGGTAAAAAAGGAGTTGAACTAGTAAAAATGGTTTATTTTTCTAATCAGTATTTTTTGTTTTAAAATTAAAAAAATGGAATTATGATGTCAGAGTTCGATAACAGTTCGATAGTGGTTGAACTAGTGAACCATTCATCCAATGCCTTTGTAATACTCGTCCCAGAATAAAAATAAAATTTTGAGTTGATAAAAAGTTTAAATAATTAAATTGGAGAATATGTGGGTTTTTAGGGAATTAAAAAAACAAAATAAGGATTTAAAGTTAACTAGGTGCATACTTTGTTTTGTGATGATGGAACACAAAATAATTACCTAAGGAGTATAGCCTAACACTTGTAGTGTGGGTGTATGGAATTAATTTCCCAAGAGGTGGATTTTGTAGTTAGCTCTTTACAAAGGAAAATCTGTCACAAAGAGTATTCTCCACCATATTGTATTTTGAGAGCAAATCAAGAGAGAGAAGATTTATGGAAGTGTGATTTAGCTAGGAACCTCAAGGGAAGCCATCTTCATCATTTTCAAGAGTAAAGGTATGGAAATACTTAAGTTTTCTTTGGGGTTTTATGGATTTGAAGAAGATTTCCTTGGAAGAAATCTATTTCTTCTGGAATTTCTTAAGAAAATAGAGAAAACTCATCTTTAATTTAATGTTTTTGCAAAACAAACTATGGGGTTGTGTTTGTTAGTATTTTAAGGTCATGTATTCAAAAGATGATGAGCTTTTGGGTATGACTTTTGGCATTGGTTTGAGGTAGAACACAAGAGTTTCTGTTTTCTGAAAAATTTCTTAGAAAGGGGGATGAAACCATGTGTTAATCAATGATTTTTCCAAAACAATGTTTGCGGATGTGTGGGTATATGCCTTAGGAGTGTGAATACAAAAAATTATAAAGTTTGATCAAGTTGTTTGGTCTAAAATGAGTTTGAGTAAGAGTTGGTCGAACCAGATTTTACTAGAAAATCAGCTTTAGATTTTGATCAGAGACACTAGCTATTGATATCATGATATATCATGGATATTGATATCTGACATTCCATTCCAGATACTGATATTATGATATTACAGTGGATATCGATATTAGACCATTTGTTCCAGATACCGATATTATGATATTGTAGTGGCTATCAATATCATGCCATTTGTTCGAGATACCGATATCATGATAGTGCAATGGCTATCGATATCTGATGATTCGAAAAAATTTGGGAAATTTGGGAAATTAAATCCTAACTTAAAGTAACTGAATTAAGGGTGTTGTGGATCATTATTGTAATGACCCGTTCCAATAATGATTTAAATTAAAATAATTATTGAACGGAGAATGTTACAAAGAAATCCTCAAGTACAAGGTCTCAAGTCTCAATAATTAAAACCTCAGGAAAAACACTCACCACAAGATATAATTAATAAAATACCTTATAAAACTTCAAGATAAAACATCATCTCACATCAAGGCACCATAATATAAAACCTCTAATGTACAGTGGAAGATTAAATATCACTAACCCTAAATATAATAACTCCAGAGCATGCTAACATCAACAAGCACAAGGCTTCACTACCTGAAAATTAAAGTAACTACAATGACTAAGTAAGACCAACAGGCTACCACAAGTAACTATAATGAAAGGGCTAACAACACTAGTCAATACAACCACCTGATATAAATACTGAAAAGCTGATGTAGGGCAATAAGAAACAAGAATGATAGTCAAACCCTACCTGTAGAACACCAGATGGGTTTCTTCTCTAATGCCGCCTGTTGATTCAATAGAATGCCAAGACTAGAGGCATCAATCGACATTGATTGTAGAATACCGAATGACTGGAGAGAGCTTGTGCAAGAGCACAATCCGTTTTCATAGATCAAAATTCTGCCAAATCTGAGGCATACAAGTTCTTAAATACATAGCATGCACAACCATAGTGGGTCAAAATAGTCTAGGCCAAAAAATAAGAAAAACTAGAGATAAAAGCCCAAACACAAACGAGCAAAAATAGACAGTTCCAGGAGCATTTTGGGGATCTTCTCTCGTCGATAGCTTTCTAATGCCATATTATAATTAAAAATCGGAGTTATACGGACAAAGTTATGCCTATTTTATCGATGACCCGTGGATAGCGATGTCCATGGGTCTCCAAGTAAGCATCAACAATGCTATCGGCATCAAAAGCCCACTAACTGCTAACATTGCTCCAAGCCT
The DNA here is from genome assembly GCA_002855965.1 of Monotropa hypopitys. Classification (NCBI taxonomy): domain Eukaryota; kingdom Viridiplantae; phylum Streptophyta; class Magnoliopsida; order Ericales; family Ericaceae; genus Monotropa; species Monotropa hypopitys. Next base: position 4,545 of record NMUG010008197.1, on the reverse strand, counting down.
GACTGTAGTGGACCCAACCCTCAAGCATCCAAGTCCTGTATTTCCATGCCAAAAGAAAAGAAGGAAAGAAACACAAACAAGGAAATCCAGAGTTTGTTAGATATGACATCTAAATATATGGCTAACAAAAGATTAATTAACATAATGAAATAAATTGGAATTAAAACATAAAGAAAGCTGACATAAGCATTAAGTCACATTTATTCCCATTTACAATTCCTCCACGTCTTACGTACTTTTATCCTTATCTTATTCATGTGATTCTATTTCTCAATTTAATGATAATTAAACCATAATTATCTTATTTAATTTCTTGTTACTCTATGCCCAAGGAGCAGGGTCGGCCCTAATGTATAGCCCAATAAGGCCACCGCCTTGGGCCCCCATTTTGTGTGTACATTATATTAATTTTCTCACACAGATTTTAATAAGTAAAATACATCAGCTCTGGTGGTTGGCATGCACTTATTTCTTGTAAAGGTACAAGGTTCAAATCTTGTTATCATTTTTTTCTAGTCTAAAATTTTCTTTTAAAAATAATATGCCGAAGGTTTCGAACCCATGTCAATTAACAATAAAACTCAAGCATTTACCACTTTGACAATTCTAAAGAATTGTTCTTCTAGAAAATTTATAAATATATATACTGAATAATAATAATTTATATTTTAATTATTATAGGGCCCACATTTTAGTTTTGCTTTGGGCCTCCTAATACATAAGGTCAGGCCTGCCAAGGAGGGAGACAACTCCAAGGGACTGTCCATACCTATCTCAACGTCTATAATATAAGTGTTTCCAACACATTATTAACAAAATCGATAGGAATAAATATGTATATTCATAAATATGAAAGTATATGTATTTGTGTAGATATATACAATATACATAGACATCGAGAAAAGGGTGATATGAAAAATATGATCACAAAAAATTACCTAATTAAGAGTTAATCTATCTATCAAATGATCAAAACTCCTTAAAAGTGTTTGAATGAGTTCAAAACTTTCCCACATCTTCAAATATCATTACATGTTGAGAGTTTTGACCAGGATAAAGAGATATCCTAAAGTAACAAGGTGAACTCCAAATGACTGTGCTCTTGAAAAACCTATGCATCGGTCTACCACCCACCACCAAAGCCATCACATACATATATTCCACATGCATTTAGGTCTTGCAGAAAATAAGCTCAATCAAAACCTATTTAAGGGGAAATAGGCTCAAATTGACACTCGCATCTAAAGGTACGGCGCAAACATGTTAGTCATGACAATATTTCGGGTGTTTATAATGCATTCGGTACTAATGAGTGACGATACTCGATTCATTTTTTGGTATCATTTCATAACGTGTCTAACACGCTATTAAAAAATCAAAGCTGCAACATGTTAAACAAATTTCCATGGAAGTTTAGATCATTGGTACATCAAATAATTTCCAACGGAAAATAGTACTCACCAGAGAAGAAACATTTGGTCAATATACAATAGCAATCATGAATGGAAGAACACTACCAATAGCAACAAAAAAATTCCAGAACTTTACTCCAATGCCACCCCAACTTTAGTTAATTACAGAACAACCAAACAACATTGTGGGTCCTATATTTTCATTCCAAAAATGGAATGTTGTGACAATGTTGTCACACTTTTGTTGTATTTGTAGCATTTTTGGTCTAGAAAATGTGGATAACAATAAAAAATATATCAAGAATAGGAACTATCAAAACGAAAAAACTCAGGAATGTCGTTACATGTATACTGGGATGTAAATATAGAGAGAATGAAACAGTAAATCGATAAATACCCGCCATCTTCTGAGTGGTCGACTGATGCATCCTTAGTTCAAAATACCTGCAAACTCAGGAATGTCGTTTCACAGGAATGTTTAAAACTATAAGAGCAAAATGAAATTGTTTCAAACTCCACTAAGACATTTTCGAACAAAAATGGAATCAAGCACTATTAGGATTTTATTTGAAGATGAACGTAAGAACCATGAAATCGAAAGTCTATCTGAGAAAAGGATATGCTCCATGTCTTGGATTCTCAGAGAAAGAGAGGAACACCTTGAAATCCCTTAGCACAGTGCGTATCAAACAAACGTACTATAATGGCACAAAAATCAAGCCTCGAGATTGGCACAGATGGTCGAGGACAGATCTTGCAAAGAACAGACGTTTTCTCGCCTTTATTCTTGACCCCTGCACTTGTTAAAAAAAAAGTTGAAAATTAGGTCAAAAACAAAATCAAAAATAGAAAATTGAAACAAAAATCGAAGGTTACCTCTTGCTCACTTTGAGAAAAGCACTATAGATGATGTAGGTAGTGATGGAGTTTTAGATGAGTGATGTAGATGAGCGATAACAAAAAATCGAATATGCAATAAGATATATCTGTGTAGAACATGCAATGCCACTTCCCCATACCCACCACTCCATTGTCGACTCCATCTTGATTTGCCAATGTCCATCGCAGGACATACACGGTTGTCAACACTCTCGTCATCCGTTCGTCTTCGTTTGAGAGGAGGTACAAGCGATGTAGGCTGTCTGTTGTTCATGCGATGTAGGTGGTCGATGGTTAAGGCGATGTAGGTGGGGCGATGGCGATGTGATTGTGGGGCGATGGTGAGGTGATAGTGGGGCGGGCGATTGACGATGGGAAGTTTGTCTCCCTTCCTCTCTGGCGATGGCAATTGATTTTTGATTGTGTAGGGTTTTGATGAAAATGTGTTTTGGGGAAAACGTGTTTTGGGCGGTGGAATGGATTGATTGTATAGAAAATGTGGTTTGGGCGGTGGAGTGTCTCGGTAATGTATTTTGTGTCTAGGGTTAATTTAGGCCCTTGGATCAAAATGATCTCATCCCTCCAATCCACCACGTAGGACACAACACATACATATTTTTAAAATATGTTCTCCCTTATAATATACTAGTGATAACCCGTGTCGATGGCATGAAACAATAGAATAGAAAGTGCAACACAATACCTGAGAGTATGATGAAACTTTAGGTATTAATAGTGTTTTCAGCATTAATTCATGCATTCGGCACTCATGATAAGTGATGACATTCGATCCGTGTTTTCGATATAGCACATGCCAATGACACATGGCGACAGAATAAAAAGTGTAACACAATACCCAAGGGTATAATGAAATTTCAGATGCTAGTAATACCTTCGGCACTAATTTGTGCCTTCGGCACTCATGATAAATGTGTATGAAAAATATATAGAGAATATTTGTATGCAAATATGTATAAAAATATGTGGGGCTCACACCAAGATATTTTGTATAATAAATATAATAAATTTATATGAAAATATGTAGAGAATGTATATGAAAATATGTATAAAAATATGTATAAACATATGTAGAGAAAATATGTTTGAAAAATATGTGGGGCCCACACTATTGTGTTTTGTATAATAGATGTGTATAGATATGACTGAGACACTTTATGTATGATTGGGACAATTGAAACTATGACTGGAACAACTTTGTATTTTGTAATATATATAGGGTCCGGTTCAATGGACCAATTAACTTACCAACTAACTTACCAACGCATTCAACAGAACGTGTTTCGGGCGCAACTGTCATGATCCAAACCATTCACGATGTTCAAATTAATAAAATATATGGTCTTGGAAAAATTCAGCTCAATCGGATATCGGTAAGTGCTTGATCCAAACAATTTCGTATAACACTAGTTTTTGTCACTTTTCTGTGCCACTATTTGGATCAAGCACTTATCGATATCCGATTGAGCTAAATTTTTTCAGGATCATATATTTTATTGATTTGAACACCGTGAACGGTTTAGATCGTGACAGTTGCGCCCGAACCACGTTCTATTGAACGCGATGGTAAGTTAATTGGTAATTTTTATTGGTCCATTGAACCAGACCCATATATATATATATATATATATAGAGAGAGAGAGAGAGAGAGAGAGAGATCGTCTGTTTTGTGCATAGGTTTTGTGACCACCTCTCTGTGATATGTTTTCTACTAGTGATAGCTTGTGCCGATGGCACGAGGCGACAGAATAAAAAGCGCAACATAATACATAAATGTACGATGAAACTTCTGGTGTTATATTGTCTTCGACATTGATTCGTGTCTTCGACACTCATGATGAGTGATGACACTCGATTCATATTTTCGATACAGCCTGTGCCGATGGCACAGAACGACAGAATAGAAAGTGTAACACAATACCTAAGGGTACAATAAAACTTTATGTGTTAGTAGTGTCTTCGGCACTAATTAGTACCTTCGGCACCCATGATGAATGTGTATAAAAAATATATAAAGAATATATGTATAAAAATATGTATAAAAATATGTATAAAAATGTGTAGGGTCCACACCAAGATATTTTGTATAATAGATATAATAGATGTGTATGAAAATTATGTAGAGAATGTATGTATAAATATATATATATATATATATGTGTATGAAAATGTGTCTAAAAATGTTTGGGCCCCACATTATTTTATCTTGTATAATAGATTGTGTATAGATATGACG
>NMUG010008196.1:0-11752 GCA_002855965.1 Monotropa hypopitys | reverse complement strand
AATACATGATGACAACGGTAGTTGGCGTGGTTTGCAACATGAGTTATGGTTAGATATCTTAGCCTTGCTTTGGTTTAGGATCCTTAGTTGATCCTTGGAGTTGTTGACCTTAGTGGTAAGGTTGGTTGAGGTTAGAGGTTGCTTCAGTTGGACTTGGGATGTCATACCCTTTGTACTCACTTGATGTTGCAACTTTGGTTAGACATACTTTGTTGACGATACGCCTCTGTCACTGTTGCCTTGAGTTAGGTTTATACTACGCGCACTTTGGTTTCTTTACTATTATAGTACCTTTGCTTATAGACACATAGGCACGCACATCATGTGTATGCTTGGTAGTAGTTAGGGGTTTTCTCACTGAGCCGTGGTTTGCTCAGACCCTCTTTCTTTTCCTTTTTCTAGTCTGTGTTGCAGGGCTAGACGGGCTTGGTGACTTGGAGTTGGAGTCAGCTGCTGGGTTTTCTTGGACTCGGCTACCTCAGTTTCAGTGGCTTCTTCTGTACAAGTGATGCAGTCCTACAATGACAGAATGGTAACCAAACCCTAACTGTATGATACAAGAAGGATTCCTTCTCTAATCCTCGTTGAATCAAACGAATACCAAGAGTTAGAGGCAACAATCGTCATTGATTGAAACAATACTGAGCAATTGGGATAAACTTGTGCAGAAAACACAAGAATGTTTCATATATCAGAAGTCTCCTAATCTGAGGCATACAATGACTTAAATACGAAAAGCAAGAAAACCCTAATGGGCCAAAATAGTTTGGGCCAAGAAGAAGAAACATAAGGATAAAAAGCCCAAACACAAACGGGCCTAAAATAGACAATGACAGAAGCGGTTTTTAAAGATCTTCCGCTGCAGGAAAATGGCGTAGCGATTTTCCAGTATGTGCGCCTCTCCGATAGCTTTCCAACGCCATATTATAATTGAAAATCCGAGTTATACAGAGAAAGTTACGTCTGTTTTACCAACAGCCCGTGCATAGCGACGCCCACGGGTCTCCAAATAATCAGCAGCAATGCTATCGGCATTATCAAGGTAGTATAGATACAACATTTCAGTTGTATTTAGCTGAGCCTTTGTACTTCAGCTTTAGATGAGCCTTTGTACTTGCACTTCAGTTTCAGTTGTAGCTGTGTATGGCATTTGTACTTTACTTCCGCTTTGTAGTTCCTGATTGTACCATGTATCATGTAATGAAAATTCAACTGAATATATCTGAATGGCAAGTAGTTGTATTCTCTGTTTATTATTTAAACGGTTTTAAAAAAACTGGTTGAAAATCCGGGGTGTGACAAAATGTGTGCCATGTGTCAGCTTCTTCGGTGTCCGTTTACTGTTTATCGCGAACCACACATCGTCTTGAAAATATGACTCCGGGTAAATGTTCTTCATCATTTATCAACGTTTGTTCATTGATAAGTCCTTGTGCCTGTTGCCGGTGCTGCTTGTGAGAAACCTCGGACATTTTGGAAATGTGTTCTGATTTGTTCTGAGTCCGGTTTGGCTGGTTCTGAAGTTGACTCGATCAATTTTGGGCTTGACTTGATTGATTCTGGGCAGTGAGTCAAATTGGGGTATCAACACATAAGCTATAACTTTCCCTCTTTGCATAAAAATACATCCCAAACCTTGTAACAAAGCATCATTATAAATGACCATGTCATTAGTCCCCTCTTGAGCTATTAGCACATGTGCCGTTACTAATTTTTCTTTTAGGATTTGGAAACTTGTGTCATAATCATTGGGCCATTCACATTTTACATTCTTACAAAGCAATTTCGTCATCGAAAGTGCAATGGAAGAAAACCCCGTATAAATTTTCTATAATACCCAACCAAACCCAGAAAAGTTTTAATTTCCGATAGATTCTTAAGTCTTTCCCATTTTACAATAGGTTCCACTTTTTTAGTGTCTACTCGAAGACCATCATTAGATATTACATGTCCCAAAAATATAACATTGGATGACCAAAATTCGCATTTATTTAATTTTCCATATAACTGTTTTCCCACAAAGTTTGCAGTACTAATCTCAAATGGCATTCATGGTCTTCTTGGGTACAATAATAGGCCAAGATGTCATCAATAAAAACCACCACAAATGAATCTAAGTATGGCTGGAAGACTCGATTTATTAAATCCATAAATACTGTTAGGGCGTTAGTTAACCCAAAAGGCATTACCAAGATTTCAAAGTGACCATATCGGGTCCTAAAGGCAGTTTTAGGAACATCACTATTTTCCAAGTTGATGATAACTCGACCTTAAATCAATCTTCGAAAACACAGTATCCCCTTGTAGTTGATCAAATAGATAATCAATTCTGGACAAAGGATATTTATTCTTTATAGTTTTCTTATTTAGTTGACGACAGTCTATACACATCTGCATACTACCGTCTTTCTTTTCTACAAAAACAAAAGGTGCACCCAAAGGAGACGTACTAGGCTGTATAGATCCTTTATCAAGGATAGTCTTTTAGATGTACCTTTAATTCAAATAATTCAGTGGGTGCCATCCTATAAGGTGCGATGGAAATAAGATTAGTACTAGGCATATGTCACGTCGAGAAAATTTTTCATCCTTTCTCTTGCATCTTGACGTGGAGGGGTGCTTTTCGGGATGTACTCTGATCTTTTCAGGGCTTGTTTGCGACTTAGTTTGAAAAATGAATTGAATAGTTGGACTATACTGGTTTTAAAAATGTTCAGACTTAATAGCGGTTTTGTAATTTCCTAGACAATATGCAACCTCTTATTAATTTGTTTTCGGAGTCGCCACTCAGCAAAGAGTTACGATTTGCCAAGTCACCACTTTTTAATTTGGAAAAGGTGTCTGTATAACCAGAAATTCGAGTTCGGGGATTAAATTACGAATGAGTAAGGTGTTAGGCACACCACTCGCCCTTTCGGAACTTTATTTTCTAAAGCAAAAATTTTTTAAACTCAAATCAATATTTTCTCGGCCAAGAGAAATGTTAAATATAACTAATGCAATGAAAGAATTTGAATAGGTTGACTCCTTTTTTATATATTTTCTGATGGGTAGTCTTTCGGCCTAGTTTTGATTTTTAAAGAGTTAGAAGAAAGAATTGAGTTTTGTTGTTTTTCAGCTAGACAGAACTTTAGCTGTGTTTTGAAAGATGCTTTTCTATAGTCGGACAGAATTCTGACTGTGTTTGCAAAGAATGATTTGGTTTTGTTTGTGTTTTACAGTCGGACAGAACTTAGAATGTGCTTTGAAAGAAATTTTTGATCAGTCGGATAGAATTCCGACTGTGTTTTGAAATAATGTTTTTGATCAGTCATACAGAATTCCGAGTGTGTTTTGAAAGAATGATTTTTATTTTTAATTTGAGAAATCCTCAAAGAATATTGAGTAATCCGACATGACCCGACTCACGAGATATTCAATTGATCCAGATCGGTCGGCTACTGTAAGCTTTCACCTAATTATCCGAATTGGAGGATTTTTGTTTTTAGAATATATTGTTATTTTTCAGTCAGATAGAGCTTCGACTGTATTTTGAAAAAATATTTGTTTTGGTTTGGAAGTCCCAATATAATATCGAATGATCCGGAATGACCCGACTCACAAGATATTCTTTTGATCCAGATCGGTCGGCTACTACAAGTTTTCACCTAGTGATCCGAATCGAGTAACTTTGTTTTTGTTTTGAAAAGGGTTTTTTGATTTTTCAGTTGGATAGAGCTTCAACTGTGTTTTGAAAAATGTTTGATTTTTTTGGTTGGAAATTCCAAACGAATATTAATTGATCTGGGATAACCTGACTCAAAAGATATTCATTTGATCCAGATCGGTCGACTACTGTAAGCTGATACGCTTGTCGCGAGTGCATCAAAGATAATAATTTCAATGAATTAACACTACAATACAGTAGCGGTAAGTCAAGGATCGATCCAAGGAAAGTGAAGGATTCCAATCTAGTGAATTTCTATTTTTCAACTTAAGTTATGAAAAGGATTTGAGGTTTGATTTTGTGAATTTAATAAGAAAGGAATTGAAACGCAACTAAATTAAGTTCTTTGATTAAAAGGGTACCCTGGGTTCTCGTGTAATTTCTTCACCATATATTCTAGAATTCAATAAAAGCACGGTCTTGGTTAGAATATCTCACATCCAACATATTGCAATTATATTGGTGTGAGAGGAAGATAACTACCTTTGTTGAATAACATGAACTATCACGCTAGCACAGCCCGTCTCAATAGTACGACCCGTCTCAATGGCACAGATCGTCTAAGGGCACGCCCCGTCTAGGGAGTATAACTCATCTTACCCGAACTAAATAGATCTATGAAAAGTATATTGTATGAATCGTAATTGAAGATCAAAACAATAATCACATTATGTAAATCTATTGAAAAACATCCATGTAATGATGGAGTAAGTCTTTAACATGCAATCGTTCCAACTCAAAGACAAAAGATAAATCCTAGAATATTAGATCTGCGATTACATCGATTACTCGGGGTAAGAGGGACTTAGCCGGCCATGGTGAGATCGATAGGCATCAAAGAGCAAGAGGGATTAGTTGAAGAATCTATGCAAAAGCTGTCACCAATTACAAGAGCCTCCAAAATCTCCCTAAGTAGGGTTTGTAGCCTCCAAGCAAGTGTTTACAATGATCAAAGATACCTAATGACTTCTTAACACTTGTATTTATACTTAGCATCCTTAATAATTCCCTAAATGCCCTTAATGAAGGGTAAAGTCATCCAAAATGTAGCATTCTTTTATAAAATTCCCACACATCAGCTTTTGTTCTGCGTAGAGGCGCTACCCGTTGCGCCCAGAATAGGCGTAACCGGTTGCGGTTCTTCTTAGTCCAGCTTTCTTCCTGCCGAGCGCTACCGGTTACGGTTGGGAGTGTAACCGGTTATGCAAGTCTCAGTAGTTTGCATTCGTTTTGGCCTCTGCACGCCTGCAGGCTCAGCGCTATCGGTTGCGCCCAGATATTGCACATCCGGTTACGGGTTCGCAGACAGCACTTCTTTTTCTCGTATGTTGCTCTTCATTTCACATCTTTGACACCTCAACTTTACTTCCTTCAATGTACTGATCCTCCTTAAGGTCTAGAGTCCCTCCTTAGGCCTTTTCAACTCCCGAAAATTCCAACGTCATGTAAAACGACTCCATTAGACTGTTTCTATTTCAATGCCTGTCAAGTCAGCTTATTCCAAAAACACTACAACTTATATTAGATAATGGCTTTAGGACTAACAATATGTATAGTTAAGACATGTAAATAGGTACGTCACTATACCTATCACATTCCTCAACTTACAATTTGCCAGACCCTTAGCAAACAAAATAAATAAATAAATAAAAGAACCTTGAAACTAAAACATAAACTTGAAGAATGAAAGTGAATAAACGGCATGGATAGTTCCTTTAAACCCCCGGGCAGCCCCGGTAGGACGAGTGAGGTCTCGTGAGGGTTTTTAGCAACGACTACCCACAAAACCTACAATCCTAACAACAATGAAGTGCAACAACGTGTTAACATGCTCCCAAGGTAATATCTCAAGTAAAGATCTTTCAATTTACCTCTTAGTCATCTTCTTGTATTGCATGACCTCCCTCTTCTTCGTTGAACCTTGATTCCAAACCTCTCGGTGGGTCACTCACAAAGAGAACTCATCAGATAATCATGTAAGGGTTGTGGAACCATCCTCGGAATGCCAAAGAAAGGTATTGCAGCGTATATGGTGGCTTAAAGCTTTTGTATGTGCTGCATTCAACAAAGTTAGTGGTATGCAATTTACAATAAATATTCCTACAATGCACTTCACATGGGATCTCACAAAATAAAAAAGGACTTTTTAAGCTTATAACGTAAACAGGTAGGATGAAGTAGACTATAATGATGAAAAATATGTAAGCATGTTCAACTATCCCTAAACCATCATTATACCAGCAAAAAGAAATCATGTCTACTAGATGATATAACATAAACAAAAGAAACCCAAAACAAAAGTGGGTCAATCATCCTCAGACTCCTCGGATCCGGAGTACTCGCTCCCGGACTCCTCCTCCTCTGGGCTCTGCTCTCCTCCATCTCTATCCTTCCTCAACTGCTCCAAACTATCACTGATCTCCTTCTCCCAAACCAATCTCCTGGCTCTCTCTGTCTCTCTAGCCAATCTCTCCTCGTCAATCTTCTTCTGTAACCTCATCAATGTCTCCAACAACTCACCACTATCAACAACTGTGGGGGTGCGAGATTTGGGCATACGGACTGCAGGGGGAGGTGGCACTGGTGGCTCTTGTGGCACAACTGGCTCAGGTGGTGTGCTCTGAGAAGGATCCTGAATAGTAGGCTCATCAACTGGAGGGGGTACCTCCTCATGGGGAATATGATCATCTGGTACAGGTGCCTCATCCTTTGGGACTGCATGTCTACCTCTATGTACTGCCCTACTCCGCGCAACTGTCTCATATATAATAGGCCCAAGGGTTGTCCAGGCTGTTTTTTCAAGTTCAAGATCTAAGTCATCTAGCTCTGGGTGCAAAGAGCGGCACCCGAGCATAAAAGACTAAAATAAAAAAACAAAAATAAAAAGAAAAACTATGAACGTAAGAAAATAATAAAAATTCAACTAAATAAAAAATGTTGACTTTCCCCGGCAACGACGCCAAAATTTGATACGCTTGTCGCGAGTGTGTCAAAGATAATAATTTCAATAAATTAACACTACAATATAGTAGCGGTAAGTCAAGGATCGATCCAAGGAAAGTGAAGGATTCCAATCTAGTGAATTTCTATTTTTCAACTTAAGTTCTGAAAAGGATTTGAGGTTTGATTTTGTGAATTTAATAAGAAAGGAATTGAAACGCAACTAAATTAAGTTCTTTGATTAAAAGGGTACCCTGGGTTCTCATGTAATTTCTTCACCATATATTCTAGAATTCAATAAATGCACGGTCTTGATTGGAACATCTCACATCAAACATATTACAATTATATTGGTGTGAGAGGAAGATAACTACCTTTGTCGAATAGCATGAACTATCACGCTAGCATGGCCCGTCTCAATAGTACGACCCATCTCAATGGCAAAGATCGTCTAAGGGCACAGCCCGTCTAGGGAGTATAACTCATCTTACTCGAACTAAATAGATCTATGAAAAGTATATTGCATGAATCGTAATTGAAGATCAAAACAACAATCACACTATGTAAATCTATTGAAAAACATCCATATAATGATGGAGTAAGTCTTTAACATGCAATCGTTCCAACTCAAAGCCAAAGATAAATCCTAGAACAATGGATCCTCAATTACATCGATTACCCGGGGTAAGAGGGACTTAGCCATCAGTAAGCATTAAAGAGCAAGAGGGATTAGTTGAAGAATCCATGCAAAAGCTGTCACCAATTGCAAGAGCCTCCAAAATCTCCCTAAGTAGGGTTTGTAGCCTCCAAGCAAGTGTTTACAATGATCAAAGATACCTAATGACTTCTTAACACTTGTATTTATACTTAGCATCCTTAATAATTCCCTAAATGCCCTTAATGAAGGGTAAAGTCGTCCAAAACGTAGCATTCTTTTATAAAATTCCCGCACATCAGCTATTGTTCCGCGTAGAGGCGCTACCCGTTGCGCCCAGAATAGGCATAACCAGTTGCGGTTCTTCTTAGTCCAGCTTTCTTCCTGCCGAGTGCTACCGGTTACGGTTGGGAGCGTAACCGGTTACGCAAGTCTCAGTAGTTTGCATTCGTTTTGGCCTCTGCACGCCTGCAGGCTCAGTGCTACCGGTTGCGCCCAGATATCGTGGAACCGGTTACGGGTTGGCAGACAACACTTCTTCTCCTTTGTTGCTCTTCATTTCACATCTTTGACACCTCAACTTCCTTCAATGTACTGATCCTCCTTAAGGTCTAGAGCCTCCTTAGGCCTTTTCAACTCCCGCAAATTCCAACGTCATGTAAAACGACTCCATTAGACTGTTTCTACCTCAATGCCTGTCAAGTTAGCTTATTCAAAAACACTACAACTTCTATTAGATAATGGCTTTAGGACTAACAATATGTGTAGTTAAGACATATAAATAGGTACGTTATCGTACCTATCATAAGCTTTCACCTAATGATCCGAATCGAGGAATTTAGTTTTTTTGTTTTGAAAGTGTTTTAGATATATGTCATTCGGAGAGAGCTTCGACTGTATTTTGAAAGATGGGGAGGGAGTTATTTTCTTGAGTTTGAGAAATCCCAAAGAATATCAAGTGATCCAGAATGACCCGACTCGCAAGATATTTCTTTTGATCCAGATCGGTCGACTACTGCAAGTTTTCACCTAATGACCCGAATCGAGCAATTTGATTTTTTAGTTTTGAAAGTAATTTTGGGAGGTGAAATGGAACGCCAAAGAGAGAGAGAGACCATATATATAATGTAATATATATGTATATGTATGCATAGATAGGGGTATAAGATATCATGTATATAAATTGAGCTAGTTCAGTCCGAGCTAGATGACAATTATATTTATATAAACTGAGCTAGTATAGTCTGAGCTAGACGGAAATTACATAGAATACCAGCAAGGCCGAGCTACAAAAATGAAAATGAAAGTGATAGAAATGGATTTTTATTTGAGATATTCAAGGAAAGATTTTCCAAGACCTTCGATATTTGATCGAACAGCTGGTAGGCATAGCTGTACATGAGGCCGAGATATTATTTAACGAGACCTTGAAATATCTAATTTTGAATAAAAATGGCGTATGAGCCGAGATTGATATTTTTACATTTTTAAGATGAAGACGTTTTTATGTTCTTCTCGTACACGACAATAGAGCAGGCGTAGCCTAGCATGTGCCAAATTCTAATGAGGAGAAGACACAAATAGACGTCTTCTTTATGCAGATATTTGTATAGAAAATGAAAAAAGCGAGAAGTGAATGAAAAGAAAGCGATAAATATAATGGAAAATTTCTATTAATTGTATCTGTACAATTCGAAGAGACGACTTCTTAAGGTAGCTTCTTTAAAATATAGTAAGGTATAGTTTTGGACGCGGCTAATACTAATACCAAACTATAGATTAGAAGACTACCAAGAGTCTCCCAAGAATCTAAGAAAATAAAAGAAATGTATTTACCATGTGAAATGGGTGGAGGTTCGGCTAGGTTTGGATAACTCACAGGTTATTGGAAAGGAAGTTTGTAGGGTTTTTGAGGTTTTGACTCGGTACCGAAGGTTTTTGGTTACTGGAAATTGGCTTGGGATCGAGCGTTCTTCAAGAACGAAGGGCGTTTTCAAAGGATTTAGGATTCAATAGAGGTTCGGATGATTTTAAATTGGTTTTGGAAAGTTTTTAAGGGGTTTTTCCTAGAGGTGTGTGAATTTAAAGTGTAAGGGTAGCAATAGGAATACTTGGACCTTTGAAGTTGTTGGAGGTGAGTCCTATATATAGGCTCAACATGTGGCATCTATAGATGCGACATACACAAAATTCTAGCCAATCGGATGGTTCGCGATCACATGCTCGGTTTAGATATTTTGGGATATTTTTAGGTCAGATTCCATCCCATTTCCTTTGGTAAAAATAAAAATTAATTAAAAGAAAATATCTAAAAATTGAAAAAGTGATCCCCAACTCTGAAATTCGACCGAAGTTTCTATTTGTTCTTGGTCGGCTTCCCGTTGAACTCGGTCTTTAATAATTTGAATGAGATATTATTGATCACTGTATTGGATCGTGAATATAGAAAATTTCTCGGGCTTGAACTTGACGTTTCATGGGAAAGCCCTGGAAGATGACTCTTTTGCTTTAAACAATAGCAGAAGCATTAGGTACAACTCTTGGACTGCTCAACTTCCATTGGATCTATTCCACAGGAAATGTCTGACTTTGTAGATGAGGTCCGTAGAAATTAGGTTTGCCAATTTTCGAGGCCAGCTGGTTGTTGCAGTGAAATTTCAACGGATAGGTGTTTATGTCCAACTAAATTCCGAATTTTGATTGGATGGATTCAGTCTTTATGTAGCCTTTTCAGTAATGAGATTGTCATCGACTTTCCATTCGAAAGTATAATTTTGGTTGCTCTTGTGGAATTATACTGGTTCCCGAGTATATTGCCTATGAGGAGGAGGTTTATGAGCTGTCCAAATGCTATTTGTCCCGAATTGTGTGTCAGCTTGAAATTATGATCTTAGGTAAATGTTTATTAACACTTTACCGATGTTGGTTGATTGCCTTATTATTTTTGCCGACGTCGGTGCTGCTCATGAGAAGTCTGAACATTCTGGAAGTGCATTTTGATCTGTTTGGAAGTCCGTTTCACTGAATTCTGAGTTGTAGACACTGAGTCAAAATTGGGTATTAACAGATGCCCCTCTTTGTGTATTTTTGCACATCAAATATAGACAAAGATAAAAGGATGTGCTTATTTTGACAAAGAGCTCATCTTTTTAATACATAAAATAAGCGCGACAGTGGTAAACTTACATAGAGTGGGTGAATAGGTAAGATTTTGCTTCTTTTAATTCTTTTCAATATTCACAATCCCTTGCTCTAAGAAACTTGTTAATTACTAACAAACAAAACAAGACTTAAGCAAATATTCAATGAGCGATCACATGCAACGTATATTAACGCAAGAAGGAGGCAAAGAGTCATCGAGAACAATACACACAATGTATGTGGAAAAGATTTAGGGTCGAATAACCCTAAACCAAAAACCATGGCCTAGACTATGATTTTATTGTATTAATAAAAAAGGTTTAACAATACAACAAAAATAGACGAATACCTCCGAAACCCTAACCCTTGTACTTGTTGATGTAGCTCCCCAAACTCCCTTCTTTGATTCAACGTAAATCCACGAGCAATCAAGTCTGATCTCCAAATCTATGCCGGCTCCGAGGTGCCTCGGACAAATCATAGAGTATCCAAATGCAACAATGATCTTTGTAAAACACACTTTGTATAATGATGTAAGCAAATCTCTCCAAATCACTCAAGAAAAAAAATCTTGATCAAAAATTCCATGAAAGAATCAAAATAATCTCTCACAAATAAACCCTAACTTGAGAGCCATAGAAATTCTTGGAAAATGAAACTTGTAATCTTCAAAGAGGTAATCAAATGATTTACTAAACACAAGAAAAGAACTTGGATCAAAGAATGTTCATGAGAGAATCAATGAGGTTGTTGGAGAAAATGTTAATTTGTATCAATTAGGAAGATTTTGTATATCAATTAGAAAGATTGTAAATAACGTATATAATCAATTAACCAAATTAGGTAGGTAGAATAATTAGAGGAGATTTGATTTGATTTTATTTTCCCTTATTTTTCATTGTATCCAGTCTATAAATAAGTCATCCTTGAGAGAAGAATATAGAACATTCAATTATTTCAACATGGTATCAGAGCGGGTTCTTCCACTCTAATTTTGCTCTTTTTTTCTCTCGTCAGTCTCTCTCGAAAGAGACTTAAGTTTTTTTTTCTTATTTGTATTAGGCTTATTGTTCAGAACCCTAATACACTTATTCCCGCCGCCACACCCATATCCAAAACCTTTCTCACGACCACCACCTTCCATCCTCTCTCGATCTCCTATCGCCGGCGCTATCATCATCATCGGCGACTTCTCCAGCCACGCTGCCGTCGCCGCCAGTCTTCTCCATCGCCACCGGCGCCCTCTGCCTCTTCCGATCTGACTCTCTTTGCCGGAGCGCCTTCAGCTGTCGCTGCCTCTCAGTCGCCGA
>NMUG010008195.1:0-11752 GCA_002855965.1 Monotropa hypopitys | reverse complement strand
CCGGACCAAACTGGTCCGGACCTGAAGTGGACTCTCTCTCTCTCTCTATATATATATATTGAGAGAGAGAGAGAGAGGGATTGAAGGAGAAGGAGGAATTTCTATAGGAATTCTTGGAGAATCATCATTATCCTTCAACATCATCAAGTAAGTACGTTCCTCTCTCAATCTCATTTCTAAATTTGTCCAAATAAGTAGTAGATCTATATTTCTTTGATTTTTTGGATTTGGGGAGTTCTTGGTGGGAAACTCTTGATTTAAGGCCTTTTAGATGTTTAGAGTCCTTAGAATTGAAGTATATTGACCCTATGATAGTGTGAGAGACTTATGTATATAAGGTTTTTCGAGTTTTTGAGTTTGGATCGAGTTTGGAGGAGTTAGGAGAAGTGTAGATCGTAAAAAATCGCAAAACAGTTCTGTAACCCCCGAAGCATAGGAAACCGGTTTCGTAGTGTTGGAAAACCGGTTTCGCAAGGGTCTGTCCATGGGTAACCGTTGGGAAACCGGTATCACTGATGTCTTGGGAAACCGGTTTCGTAGTGTTGGAAAACCGGTTTCGCAAGGGTCTGTCCATGGGTAACCGCTGGGAAACCGGTATCATTGATGTCTTGGGAAACCGGTTTCGTGGTATGGAGAAACCGGTTTCGGAGTGGCCTGTTCAGGGGGAACCGGTTTCAGGGAAACTTTGGAAAACCGGTTTCGTGATGTAGGAAAACCGTTTTCGAGGCTTGCTGACCAAAAAGATTAAAATAAAGTTAGTGGAAAGGTGATTGACCTAAATTGAATCTAATGTCAAGGATTCTTACATGTCACTTGGAATTTAGGAGGTTTATTGTTCTAATGTTATAATATTATAATAGACGAGGAACCGAGAGCGTCTACGGCCGCAAAGTAAATCTATTGGTGATTTTCACGCATAAGGTAAACGTCTTTCAATTATTATTGACCTTGTTTGGAGGATTTTAATGGACATTTAAAAGTGTCTTGGGTTTGTAAGGGTTGTGCAATCATGCCTTAAGTCTTTTAAAGTTAAGATTTGACCTTGGGAGTTGTAAGTGTTTAATGTTCTAAAAGGCGCTAGGCGTTAGGTGGGCGGGCAAGGGGGGCCTAGCGCCTAGGGGCCTAGGCGGGGGCCTAGGCGAAGATCTAGACGGGGATTATGCGGTTATTTATTTATTAAGAGAATTAATATTTGCTTAATACAACAATGAATAATGCATAAAACTTTTCTATAACATCAAATATATAATATTTGTGACTTAAGGCTCTGTTTGGTTTGATTTGGTTATCAAATATATAATATTTCTTCTTAGTCACGGCATACCACTACTGCCTAGCACCTAGACGACATCCAGGCGGACGACTACCACCTAGCACCTAGGCGGGGCCTGGGCGGCCTTATGCGGGGCCTTTTAGAACAGTAGTCCTTAGGAACCTTGGAGGTGTCTAGGTTCACTTTAAGGTTTAATTTTCTTGTAAATGGTCCTACTGCATTGTGTTATTGATTCACTTGAGTTCATATCAGGTGGACATTTATTCTTCCAAGACTTGTGGAAGAGGTTACTTCACGCTTCATCGGTACTTCGGTGAGTTTGTGTTAGATATGAACTATTACTCATTCATATGCGAACAAGTATGTGTAAAATTCTCTTGTTTAAATGAATGAACCCTTTATCATTGCCAACATGTAAATTGTGTAACAATGAATATTGTAGATGCGTATTGCTGAAATGATATACATGAAATAAATTGAATAAAAGAATAATCAGAGTAGCGTAGTGGAAGTGTGGTAGAGCCTTGTATGCCTACTTTTCTATTGTGGTACTTGTATATGCACGTTATGCTACTTGATGTTTGTTGATTGGAAGAGTTAGTGTCTAATGACATAGAGTATGGATTCAATTGAGCCTTGGTATTCTAATGTAGATTATAAATTGGACGACATCTTCTATATGGGTCCATATGATTTGGAATTATACTCCTCATGTCTATATTATGAATATAGTGTATGACACACGTGTAATGTGTCAAGGTGGCCAGTGTGGGCAGAACAAGAAATAATACTTATACGGTGGCCAATGTGGGGTTTTCGGCAAATCTGCCAAGAGGCTTGTGTATAGCTTAAGGTGGCCAGTGTTGGCATTTCGGCATAAGATCCAAGAGGCTCGTGTATAGTCTAAGGTGGCTAGTGTGGGCATAAATATTAATAAACAACTAATATAGCCAATTGGGATGGCCTTCAGGCAAATGAGACTTGTTAGATTTTGAGTGTGGGTGTTTCACCCTGGTGTTTATAAAGTGCGCTTATCCTCTATAAGGATGTAAGTGGTTGGTAAATGATGATAAAACATATGATAACATATTTGGTTTAGGCATGTGCACAAGTATTGCGTTGATGCATATTTGTTAAGTGAAGAAGGTCATGAATAATCATCCTTCGTGGAAAAGGTGTGTTGTAACCACTATTGACCTTATGTGTGCGTGGTACGTTGGAAATGGTAAAATGATCACCCTTTGGAATAAAATATTGGACATACTCAAAATGGTCATATACGCTTATGTGATTTATATGCACCGTTGAGGTTGATGTGTAGCAGTAGAGGGCATTTCATACCCTACGGACCTTGCCTATTGTCTGGACACTTATGTTATAGACACGTTGAGATAGCATGGACAGTCCCTTGGAGTTGTCACCCTCCTTGGGCATAGAGTAGTAAGGTTGTGAATGTCATAATTATTGTGTAACTATCACTGAATTTGGAAAATGGATAACATGGAATCACATGATTAAAATAAGACAAGGATATACATGACTTGATAAATGTGTAAAACAGGAGTAACTATCATTAAAGCTTATGTTAGCTTTCTTTTGTGCTGTTAACTCAAAGTTATCATGTTATGTCAATAACCTTTTGTTAGTCATATGTTTAGATGTCATATCTAACCAACTCCGGATTTCCTTGCTTGTTTGCCTTTCTTTTTCTTTTGGCATGGAAATCCAGGTGGAGGAGGCTCAGAGGTTCGTGTCCAATACAGTCAGCTTCGAGCATCTTTAGCTCCTTTAGTGGGTGTTTCAGTTATCTTAGCAGATGGTTATATTGGCATAGTATTGTTAGCCTTTTTCTTTGATAGTGATGCTAGCCTGGTTAGGCTTATTCAGTTATTGTAGATGTTTTCAGGTAGTTGTAGCCATGTAGCTTTTCGATGGTTAAGTTCTTGTGTTGTAATAATTGAGAGTTGAGTATTTGATCTTCCGCTGCATTGAGTTGTTATTGGGTTGTTATTGATCACTCGGAGTTATCTTTTGTGGAACTTTATATTGAGAGGTGATGTATTTATCTTGAAGCAATTGGGAGTTTTTATAAATTTTATTAGGTGATAAAATGTGATCAGTGAAAATTATTGAGGTTTATTTTACCTTGAGAGTTGGGATTTTGAGATTGAGGTCTTCTTTGTAACGTTCTCCGTTCAATATTCGGTTTAATTTAAATGATTATTGGGACGGGTCGTTACATAACATGTATATTAGGAGGATTGTAATTAAACCAAATTAGGTAGGTAGAATAATTAGATTTGATTTGCTTTCCTTATTTTTCTTTGTATTCGGTCTATAAATAATTATTTCAAAAATTTTAACATGGTATCAGAGCCATGTTCCTTCTCTCTAAATATCTCTTGGGGTTTATACATAAAAAAAGGGGAGCTTATACACAACATGGTATAAGCAACCACTATGCCAACAACCATCAAACCACCATCGCCGCCACCACCCCTCGTCGCTGTCTCAGCTGCCACCCCTCGTCGCCGTCTCAGCTGCCACCCCTCGTCGCCATCTCATCGTTGCTTCTCGTCCGCCTTGTCAGGCTACAGCGACCCTCATCGCCGTCTCAGTCGCACCTCTCTTTGCCATCTCTTCGCGGCCTCTCTTCCACCTCGGCAGCCGACAACCACTGTGGTGTCTCAGCCCTCTCAGTCCTTGTCAGCCCACAACCATTGTGTTGTCTCAATCGCCAACAGTCGTCGCCTCACTGTGCTGATAACCTAGTCACAACTTCACTGTGCTGACAACCAAGTCCACTGTGCTAAATACTACTGATCACACCATCAGACAGCCCTCACCGCCCCGTGTCCCTCCTACCCCAGCCATCACCGCCTACCTCTCACCACCAATTGTGTCCACTCGCAGTCTACCACTTGGACGTTCTTTCTCCGCTGCAACCCAATCTAATTTGATTTCTGGACAAATTTCAAACTGTTATTCGACTTAGTTTCAGACTGCTTAGCAGTCGGATCTCTCTCGATCTGCCCCCGTCTCTCGTCTCTTGTCTCTCTCAATAGCCGCCAACCATCGTTGTTTGTTTTAGATTTGTTCGTTGTTGTGAACAAATTTGTTCATTGTTGCTTCTCACTGTACCAGATCTAATCGCCATAGCTGCTACAGTCATGTGTGATAGTTACATGGAAGGTGGTGGTCGGTGTGGAGGACGTAGGGGCCGTCATAGCACACAAAAGTGTACTTATTGTGGTGCAACCAACCACGATACTGAGTTTTGTTTGAAACTTCATGGCAAGCCATCTTGGGCTAATCACGCTACACTTAGGGAGCCATCTGCTCTTACTTCTGTTCAGATTACTATATCCAAGACTGAGTATGATTCTATAGTTCAACGGATTAATGCATCTTCTTCTTCCACTACGACCCATGTCACCTTAGGTATCACTTATTTTCACTCATCTTCTTATACTCACAGTATTCCTTGGATTCTCGATTCTGGTGCATCTGTTCATATGATATGTGACTTATCTCTTTTGACTAATGCTGTTACCCATTCTGGTCCTTCTTATGTTACAATTGCTGATGACTCTAAAATTCTTGTTTGTATCATTGGTACATATTCCTCATCTGGTCTTATTTTTCGGTCTGTCTTATACTTACCACAGTTCCCTTTTAATCTTATTTCCATTCATAAACTCTCTCATACTCACCAGTATTCTATACTTTTCTATCCTTCTCGTTGTGAATTTCAGGATCTAAAGACGCAAATGATAATTGGTCTGGGGTATGAAAAGAACGACCTGTATTACCTCCAGGAGAAGCAGCAGCCGACCATCTCTTCTAGGACATCTGCTCTACATTCTACTATCACGCCTTATCAGTGGCATTGTCGTCTTGGACACCCGTCTTCTGCCAATCTCCGCAAGATCATTCCTAATGTACCAAGCTTTTCTTCCTTTAATTGTGATACTTGCGAATTTAGTAAACACTATAGAGTTTCATTTCCTTTACGACCTGAGTTACCATATTCACAACCCTTTGCTTTAGTTTATTATGATATTCGGGGGCTTTCAGGCACTACAAGCCTCTGTGGTGCTCGCTATTTTGTTACATTTATTGTTGACTTCTCTCGTTTAACTTAGGTATACCTTCTCAAAGATCGGTCTTAAATATTCTCTGTCTTTTCAAAGTTTCATGCTGAGATTGTTAATCAGTTCAATGCTAAACTACATATTTAAGAACTGATAATGCTCAAGAATATCTTTCTCATCAATTTATCCTTTTTATTGAAGCTCATGATATTATCCATCAAACCTCTTGTGTCACCACTCCTCAACAAAATGAGGTTGCCGGAAAATAATGGGCTAATTTTAGCTATAGCTCGTGCTCTTATGATTCACATGCACGTTCCAAAATCTTTTTGGGGATATGCTGTTCTTACAACTAATTATCTCATAAATAGAACACCTTCTCGAGCTTTGGATAATAACATTCCTTATAAGGTCATGTTTCTTGACAAGGATAGTTATATTCTTTCTCCCAAAATTTTTGGATGTGTTTCATTTGTTCATAATTTATCTCGAGGTCATAATAAGCTTGATCCATGTTCTCACAAATGTATCTTTCTTGGTTACTGAAGGACCCAAAAAGGATATAAGTGTTACAGTCCCTTGTTACGAAAGCACTTTGTAAGTGTCGACGTAACATTCTTTGAGACAATCCCATATTATTCATTTGAAAGTGGACAGGTACAATCACCAGTGTTGACTAATCTTGCTCAGTCTCCTTGTCTTCCTGAGCTTGCTACCCGACCACCGATTACACATGCGAGACCCAAATTATCTTTTTATGACAAATGTGATAATGAAAAAAATATAAATATTAAAATTTTAATTATAAATTGTAAAGATGGAATTTTCCGGAATTGAGCCTAATTCTAATTGGCGAAAATATTAACTTAAGGTTCAAGAGAAAGAAAATATGTTAAATTAAGCCAAAATTTGAAAATTTTAAATACATGGGTCTAATTAATATAATTATAAAATATAAGGACAAAAATGTAATTTAATTAAATAATTTTTTAAAAAGGAGAGAAAATGGGTGGTAGTTGCATGCAATGCATGCAACCTACATTTTAGTGTAACACGTATTTGTAAACAAAATTAAACAAAAAGGCAAGTTTCTATTATCTACAAGAGTTAAAAAAACGAAACATGTTTCCTAGCCAAAACACACACACAGAGAGAGAGTGTGTCACACTCCGAAAATTTTAATTAATTTCCATTCGTTTCAATAAATTCAATAAATCGAATATCATGTATCATCGGGGTTGCGAGAGCTTCGTGAGGTCCCACGGTTTATGTTCGAGTCATATCGAACGGGCTTGTGGGGATGGGAGCCTCCGACGCATTCGTCGCCCGGTAACGACACATTCGGTTAAGGCGTCGAACCGTTCGTTGGTTGTCGAAATTGTTTGGAAAGCTTAAGGGAGGTTGGGTAGTGATCTTGGAACGTCTATCCGTTGTCTAGAACTTCGAGGAAGTGCCCGGGGTTGCGTCGGAGAGGTTCGGGATCATTTCAGCGCGTTTCGAACCATTCAGCAGGTTCCCCGTCCGGACGACGAGGTGGCCCCTTCCGAACGAGCGATCAGCAACGTCAGGGTTGTGCTTCAGGAGGCTTGGTCCGGACGAGGATGGGTCTCGTCCGGAAGGAATTGGATTCTCGTTCAGACGGCGGGGAGCTCGTCCAGACGGCGGTTCGGGATTTTGTGTTTTTAGTGCGGGTTTCTCTCATTTTGGCCGAACCAAACCCATCCTCTCTCTCCCTCTCCTCCGAATTTCTTTCAACCTAAACCATATCCTTTCCCTTCTCTCTCTTCTCTAACTACCAAACTCCATGGATTCAAGCCTCCGAGTCTTCTTCAACCTTGCTCTCCTCCTTCCCCTCTACGCATCCATGGCCATGGATCGTCCATTGGCGGTAAGTTCTCCCCTCTCTCCAAAACCTAGATTTACTCTCTCTCTCTACATTACATGGTTATTGGTTCCAAATCAAAGGTTTTGGTCTTTGTAAACGTCGTAGAACATTGCGAGGGCTTCACGTTGGCGGACTCGTTCACGCCAGCCATGGAGGTTTTCCGGTGAACTTTTCCAGCGAATGTCACCGGAGCTCCGACCGAGGTAGAGTTCTCTATCCCTCTCGTTTGTAATGTTGGTCTCCTTAGTTACTCCTTATTTGTTTTATGAAAATCCGTCGATTTGGTGTATTCGCAAAATTAGTGTTACCGGGTCGTCGTTCGTTTTAATTGGTCGCGTATGTGTATTGTCTAGGGTCTCTATGAACTCCCTAGGAAGTAAATTGTTCGATTCCGAGTGTAATTTCGAAAAGCCCCAATTTTGTGAAAAACCCATCGTTGTCGTTTTATAAAATCAAAGTGGGAAAATGGCTTGTTTGGGGATTCCTATGGGTGTCGGTGAGTTGAAAATTGGTTGACACGATTTTGTGGGAAATCGGACAAATGGAACGTTTTGTGAACGAATGAAACGTTTTGGAAATAAACGGAACGTTTTGGGAATAAACGGAATGTTTTGGATATAACGTTAGGAAAGTAACCGGGATGACACGTCGACTAGGAGGTTGTTTGCCCTAGGTCGCACGGAACGAAAGAATAAATTAAAGTAAATGTGACACTCGGTTCTATGTGAGGAAGTTGAATTGGCTATTATTATTCGGGTAGCTGGAGTGTGGTACCTTGGATGGCTTGTCTAGCACCCACGACATTGCGCAATGGGGGATTGTCTGGTCCCTCCCGACGAGTTGGGGAATACGAGGTATATGACACGTTTAGTAGTTGACGAGCCCCTAAATGGAATTATCCGAAAACTCATATGTATTGATTGGCACTTGCCCTTATTATTCTATAGGGCATGGAATTGAAAATACACGTAAAGCATGAAAGTAAATGGGAATTGGAACGCTTTTGGAATAACGAAAATGAGTCTTTTACTTAGTGTGGTTACAACACTTGGACACGATTCCCTTGGCCTTATCTGGGCAATCTTCTGATAGATGTTGGGTACTTTTACTTCTCTTTCTCGGGGCTTGGTCAGACGCACTACGTTTCACTGCTTTTACCCTTACGATGAGTCTACTGTGAAACTTTGGAAAGAAAATAATTTTTTTAAAATATGATGAGATCCATTGCATGAGTCACATTACATTCCTTGCATGATCACACACTTTCACCCCAATATTGTAGACCTTAGGAGGTAGACTATCTCTACCAGGCGGTGGTGCCTGATCCTCTACTTTTGTAGGATTTGTTCCCTTGATCGGGAGTGGCTGCGGGATCCTTTACAGGACTTGAGGCTTGACCAGATAGTGGACTGTAGACTGTAGGCTATTCTTTTTTTCAGTATGGTACTTCTTTTATTTTCTGTTGGCCATGTTGTACGGGATTATCATATAAAATCCCTTTTTGGCCCTTTCTCTTTTAAATGGATGCACTGTTGTACAAGGTTGTGTTATAAAACCCTATTCGCATCATTTATATCTATTTCATTCAAGCAAGGCATTCATTGTAATAAGTATCACTGTGATGGGTAGTGTAGTGTAATTGATTAGTACTTTACCTTTTTTGTTTGTATACTCTTTACCTATTTAACACTTCTCAAAAAAAAAAAAAATTTATACTTCAAATTTTGGGAGTGTTACAGTTGGTATCATAGCGCTCGTTCCTATTTACCTAGGACTTTGGGGGAGACTTTTAGTCTCAATGAGCGCATTGTTTTTTTTGCGTAGCTCTGGGGAATCGCATTTAGGGTGCATGGCATGTGTATCTAGGCATTGAATGTGTGCATTGCATGGATCTCATAAAACAACAAGTTTTTATAACTCGAATTAATAAGATGGTTTGGAAATTCGTGGTGTCTACTCATTCGAGTTGGTCTTGTTGTTCTTTTGGAATTTTGAGCAAATTCCTGTCTCTATTGCGGTGATTTTGAGCCTGTCTTGGTATCTTTTAGAGGATCTTGTTGATATTGGACTTGCTTGTTCCAGTTGTATCCTCCTGATGATAGTATTGACTTCTATTCTATCGTGGTGAACTGTTTCGAGTTTCTTGTTCTTAAAGCTTGAACGAGTTTCTTCGTTGACTCTAGTGGTAATTTGGCACCTTATTCTTCGATATCGATCGTTGGTGGTTGCAGTTGTGGCTTGTCGAGTCTATTCCCTCGTAGGAAGTGGGTTCTGGTTGTTGTCGTTGTGGCTTTTGAGCCTATCTCTAGTGGCGGATGATGGACTTTGCAGTGGTCAGTTAGTGGATTTTTGTTTGCCCTCCTAGTCAGCATGATGATTCTGTGTACGATTGGGTAACCTTCTCTTGAATTCTCTCTATTGTGATCGCGGATGAACCCCTTATTCGATATTTGTTGAGGAAGAATGTCGTCCCTCTTGACGTCGATGAGTTGATAGTCATTCTTTGCGGCTGAGAAGTTGTAATGCTCATGCGACTGAGCCTTGAATTCTATTTCGCTTCTTGACATTGATTGTTGGAGCTTGTCGTTTGAACCTTTGGGGTTGACTGTCTCTTCGTGGTCGAGTTTTGACTCCCACTCCAGTGATGTGGTAGGCCTCTTGTTGGATAGTCTTGTGTTTGAGGGTTGTTCCCCTTTTGGGATTGATTGGGTCTCCCTAGTTTGCATCATTCATTGTGTTATTGTGAAATCCTGGTATGGCCTTGTTTGTGGAATTGTGACTAGTGGTTGCTCCTTGATGTGTTAGCGTTTGGTGATCTAGTGGTTGTGACCTTCTTGGGAAGTGAGAATACCTCAGTGTAGTAAGGCCTTGTCATGGAAGAGATTGTATGTGGTTCACTTGGGATGTGAAGTGTCCTTGGGATTAGTAGGTTCACCTTGCGGACTAATACCGAA
Source organism: Monotropa hypopitys (assembly GCA_002855965.1). Classification (NCBI taxonomy): domain Eukaryota; kingdom Viridiplantae; phylum Streptophyta; class Magnoliopsida; order Ericales; family Ericaceae; genus Monotropa; species Monotropa hypopitys. The sequence goes on along the minus strand of NMUG010008195.1, from coordinate 1,546 downwards.
CGGTTAGTGATGATAGTACTTTGCACTTGTTTGATGCGAGAGTTGATCTTGACTTGTGGTTTGAGGTCCCATAGGGATTTGCGTCGTACTTAGTGCCCTGCGGTCGCAGTTGCATTTTGGTTGATTGAGAAGGATGAAGAGGTTCGTGTGTGGTATCTTATTCTCGTGGAAGCACTGAGGTTGTGACTTGGGTTCATTCGGAAAGGGCTGAGTTGTGTTGGTCCACTGTGGTTAGTGGTTCTTTGGTTATTTGGCTATTTGGGTATTCAGTTATGTAGTTTTTGGACTTGTGGAACGACTTGAGAGATAGCTTTGTGTTGGAATTGTCTCGATTGGTCAATTGGCGGCTCAAATAGTCATACCCAGATCCAGGTGAGTACTTGGAACTTTATAAATTAGAGTAGATTTAATTACTTGTACTTATTGTGGAACTCTATATGAAAAGTGTTTTGATGGAAAAAGAATTTTTAGGAAAGAAGGAAATTGTTTTGGATTAAGTAAAATTGAAAATGAAAGAATTGAAAGGAAAATTTGGAAAAAAAAAATAATTTCTATTGGAAAGTAATGATTTTGAAAAAGGAAAGAAAGAGATGATTTTAAAGAAATTTATCGAAATAAGTGGTTGAAAAAGGAAAAGTGAATGAACAAAGAGAAAGAGGAGAAATTAAAAGGAAAGAAAATTTAAATAATAAAAAGCTGCATTTCATAAGAAAAGCTAATTTTCTAAGGGTAAAAGGTTTAAATGGGATTTTGAGAAGGAATAAAAAGAAAGTGGGATTTTGTGGAAGAATGAATAACGAGTTTGTAATTTAAAAGAAAAATAATAAGTGATTTTGATATAAGAGGGCTGAGGAAATGATTTTCCGATTAATGGAAATAAATGGTTTGGTTAAGAAATAAAAAAATAGGGTTTTGAAAGAATAATGACACAAGGGAAAATGATGATTTTTATTTATGCTGATAGAACCTTGAAGCCTTGGCTCTGGGCTAATAATGTAGGGTGACTGAAAAAGACCTTGGCCCCGGGTTGATGTGGGGTGACAACCTTGGCCCTGGGCTAATGTTGGGTGTCTTATATGTATTTTCCTACCGCTGGGAGGGCGACGAGCGACCCCTGATTCATTACTGATGTATTTATCTGGAATGTTTCACAGGGTTACAGTACTGTCATAACACTGATCAATGGAAATAACCCTTGACTATACTAGTGTAGGAGTGAGGTGAGATGTGATGAGATGTGATATTGACGTATCCTTTATCCGATCCGAGAGATGATGATGGATCCTTATTGACCCTGTGATATTTTATCTACATATGAGCTTTGAGACGAGAAAAAGGAAGATGGATTTTATGGAAAATAAAATATGGAAAAATGATTTCCAAAAAGGAAAATAGATTTACGGTAAAAAACATGAAAATGGTTTCGAAAAGGAAAAATTTAGGAAAATTGTGAATTTTGACAGTTTCTATGAATTAAAAGAAAAAAGGAAATCATAAAAGGAAAAAAGGATTTAAAGGAAAAAGGAATTGATATTCGTGACAAGAG
>NMUG010008194.1:0-11753 GCA_002855965.1 Monotropa hypopitys | reverse complement strand
TTCACTTTTTGTTTTTCCATTTTCTCTAGTTTCATGGTCAATTGGGCCAACTTAGCATGCAACTCCTCTGTCTCACCTAGGAAGAATTTAGCTCCAGGAATGCCACTAGATGGAATTGCTCCTTTTGAATGATCGTTTGGATCGGAGATATCCCAAGATTGGGAGTTTTCAGAAATCTCCTCAATAAAATCCAAGGCCTCATCATAATCTTTTGACAAAAATTTTCCATTACACATCATTTGTATAAACTGACGTGATTTGAGGGATACTCCATGATAAAAGATTTGAACAAGTTGATAAGAATTGAAATCATGATGAGGGACCTTGTTTAGAAATTCTTTGTAGCGTTCCCAGGTTTGACTAAAAGTTTCTCCGGGTTTTTCTGAAAATAATTGAATTTGCCTTTTTAGGGCAAGTGTTTTATGTTCTGGGAAAAACTTTTTGCAGAAAACATCTTGTAATTCTTCCCAGGTATAGATGGAGTGAGGTCGAAAAGAGTTGAGCCACTGTTTTGCTCGATCCTTCAATGAGAAGGGAAACAGTTTCAAGAATGCCATGTCCTCTTGCGGGTAAGGGCCTTGCATTGTTCTCACTATATCCTCGAATTCTCTACTATGAGCATATGGGCATTCATGTTCCATCCCATGATATTGAGGAAGTAGTGGCAACAAATTAGGTCTCATCGTAAATAGATTAGCATTCGGAGGCAAAACTATGCATGATTGAGACACAGTACGTATAGGATTCATACGTTCACGCAAGTTATGTCTCTCAATGTTGTCATCATAACTATGGTGACTGTGGACATCCTCGTTCCTTTGACCATGTCTAGGATGATTTGGCATTGGATTCCATCTATTTTCATTTCCATTGTAGTTATCCCTCATGTTGGGATGATCGTAGTCATTCGGGGGAACCCTGTTCCTAGGATTCATTCGATGGTTCACTGGTTCATTCTCGAGATTATCTAGATTATGGACTTCATTCATATCACCTTTCTTAACCCCTACACCTTCATTGTTATCAAGGTTATCCTGTGGGTCTTCATTGATAGGGGTGTGAGGAGAATGATCATTGTGACCATCGTAATATTCCATGTTGTTCCTTTCCATACTTCTTCCCCGTGGATTGTTCACCCGTTGGAGCCTTTTGGTATCACCCCGGTCCCACATGATTAACAATCAACATAGAATATAATGACTACAATATTCCCAACCTCGTCAAGAAATTTTCAAGAGTTCAGAGCAATACCTGTGTAAGCTTTGACTCCTTGCGTTGATCGTTGGATTGTCGAGAATTCTTTTTGGTATTTTCAAATTATGAAGAAAATAAAAATAAAAACTAATTTCACAAATTACACCGTAGTCCCTGGCAATGGCACCAAAAATGCTTGTGTCGCAAAACAACGTTATTCCCAAGCGCAGGAATTAGGTCGTCGCGAGTAGCACAATAACCGGTAAGACCGGGTCGAATCCACAGGGACTATGGGATTGAGTGAAATTTTTATTCAAAGATGCAATGAAATCATAAAAGGTAAAATCAAAAATTGGTTTGGATTGAATTACTTAAACTAACGATGAGAAAATTGCTTTGATTTCAAATTAAAAGGACTTGTGAATTAACTTAATAATGAAAACGAATTTGGTTAAATTAAATAACAATTGACAAAATAGGGTAATCAACCATCAAACTCATACCGGGGTCTACACCATTCTCTATCTCTCTTTATTACTCAAGAAATGCCTCACTAACATCGAGGATTATTCCCGGAAGATTTTATCGTTAAATCAATCACTCAAACACAAGTTGTGTCTCACTAACATCAATAATCACAACTCGGAGGATTTTAGCCTGAAAATCATTTTGAATGCAATGAGAGATAGTGAATGATATAGATCTGATACTCCTCTGATGGTTGAACCCCTAGAAATTCATCTACTCATGATAAAACGCATATTATTGAATTGAAAAGAGATTTCATTGATGAATTCCATAACAAAAATTAAATTGCAATTGAATTGAAATAGAACTTAAATTGTAGGAGAAACAAACAATAGCAAATCTGAAGTAACAAAAATTGACAATAAAACGAAAGTAACTAATGAAAATAACCTTGGAGAATCCTCAAAACAATCCAATGAAGAACACAAACGAAGTACGAACTATGGTTGATGAATTGGATCGGTTGATTGCGTCTGTAGCGGCTGTCACACACTCCAGATCCAATCCTCCTCTCTGGTTCAATCAAACCCTAACAATGACAGCTACAAAAATCCCCAAAAGCTAAAACTATTTTTTTTTCAGAGCAAAGTGTATAGATCTGAAAATAATCAGAGAGAGCCCCTTTATTATTTCCTTTCCCTCTCTTTTATCTCTCTCTCTCTCTCCTTCATCTTTCCACTTCGAATTTCCCCCCCTTTTTGCCAAAATCTTATCTTCTCGAATCTTTCCAAATTGAATCCATGTGAATCCGCTAGCATCATATCGAAATGTTGTTACACTCAAAGGGCATTATATCAAAATGTTAACTGCTGTTATCCTTCTCTTTATATATTTCGATATGCCATTGATGGGCATATCGAAATATGTCTTTGTTATTATCCCACAGCAACACTTTTATTTCGATATGCCTCATGGAATACATATCGAAATATTGCTTCAATAAAAACTTCCAGTGCTAATTGTATTTCGATATGCCATTGATGGGCATATCGAAATTAGTCTTCAGTAATGTCTGGCAGGAGCTTCCTCATTTCGATATGTCATCTATGCCACATATCGAAATGTTGCAATGTTAATTTTCGGCAGAGATCTTTTGATTTCGATATACCCTGTGGAGTATATCAAAATATTCCAATATGACTTTCATAGGTAGACCTCATTTCGATATAAAAGACCTGAGAGCACTTCTGAAACATCCATCATATCGAAATGATAGTTTGCATTTGCTTGCCTTTCATCAAGTCCAACTTTGGGTGATCATCAAAATTTTGCACTAAAACCCTGCACTTTATCTCATTTAACAATAATCCTCATCAAACACGAGTTAGATGCATTCCATCATAAAAACAAGTTATAAGCTAAATATGATTCCAAGTCAAAGGGAATTTGGCACTCAAATTGTGCACTTTTAGGTGCACAACATGGATCTTGAGATATACTTGATATTTTGGTTCTTGGCATGATTCGTGAGGATGGATTCTGGTTCTTAGGGCATAGATGGGAGAGGAGGAGAGATGCTGGGAGAGAGATGAGGGACACAGAGAGGGAGTGCGATCTAGTGAGAGAGAGAGAGAGATCAAGAAAGAGAGATAGCTCTAGGGTTTTTGCTTCGGGGGTGAGAAAGAAATAGGGGCCCGATGATACACTGATTCAATTTTGAGTGACACCCTGAGAAAACAATAACCCGACAAAATTAACCCAGAATTAAACCCAGACCGGATGCTGGACCGGTCCCTCAACCGGGTGACTTCAAAAAGGATTACGTGTCGTTTTGACACCTAGATGCTACCTTTATATTCGGGTAAAAATAGGCGTTAGGCCAACGTCTCCTTTCATTTGAAAATACTGAGTAAGTACCTAGTTGTAATTTTACCTTTGGATGAATGATTTACTATCATGTAGAGAAGAAATGATAAATGTTAATAAAGAAGAGTTGTGATATTGATGTGATTTTGGGGACGAAATCTCTTAAGAGGGAGAGAGTTGAAACACTCGTCCTAAAAATTAAAAGATTAAGTTAATTAAAACAAGTTTATTTGTTAATATTATGTTTAAATGAGGTATATATTAGTTGAATAATAACATTAGCAATAAAAAATAATGTTCGGAAGTTTGAGGAATTTTATAAATAAATTATAGAATTTTGTGGAATTAATTGGGAAATTTAAGTTAAAATAAATCCGATTGGAGGTTTTAATAAGTTTTGGGGCCTTAGAGTAAGAATTAGAGTTTAAGGCAAAAGGTGCAATTTTGAAAGAAAAATCAAAAGGATCTCTGAGGTGGCAATGGAAGAAGTTTCCGTATGAAGGATGATGAGTACAGTCTTGCATGTATTATCAACGTGTCAAAGAAGATTGTTGCATGTGATAAGGTGTCGATTCATAGCTGTATAGTGTTGAATACAACTTGAGTTTTCATAACCATAACAAATGAAAACTATATGAACCGTATACATATATTCAAATACTCTCGTATCAATCAAGGTCCATAGAAAATGGTTCTGAAGAATGAAGAGTGATAAATAAGTTGCAAGATTAAATCAATTGAGTTTAGGAATTTCTAAGAGTGCTCGGGTGACTGTGTGTGAGGTGAGTGAGTTTGAGGTGAGAATAAGAGGAGGAGGGTACTGTTGCAGAAAAGATACTTGGAGAATATGAACAGTGACTGGAACACTTGAGGAAGAACAAGTTCGCGACAAACTTTCGGAATTTATTCCATCTGATTGATGTAAGATTATGAAATTCTAAAAATACAGAATTGTCAGAAATCATGTGTAGAATCTATGCTCAAAATTTGGTAGAAATCGGATAAAGATTGATTGGTTAATTTGATCAAAATCAATTTAGGAAGAAAACCCAAATATCGGCAAAATCTTCTGATTTTTGTATCATTTAATTGAAGTAGGATCTTACAAATCTAAAGACACAGAGTTGCTGTAAATCATTGTTAGATCATATGTTTCAAATTTGGTAGAAAACGATCATGTTTTGATAGTTGAAATCGAATAAAATCAGATTTGAGGAGAAACCCAGAAATTGCAGAGCTTTGATCGAAGTCTGTCAAAATCCTTAGATATTGATATCTAAGTTAGTATAGATCTAGATATCTTAGGAAGAGGTGGCAAGAAACCATAGTTGTGCAGCAGAAATCGATATCTTAGTATTGACCCTAGATACCGATATCTTAGTTATCAAGATATCGATATCTTGAAAATTTTAATTTGCGATATCTGATGCAATATCTCAGTAGCGGTATCTAAGACTTTGGCTGAGATACCGATATCTAGGATTTTGCAAGATACCAGTATCTGGTGTTTCGGGCAGAATGTAAATTTTATAAAGGAAAATTGCAAAATTTAAAATATTTGATCTAAAATGACAAGGAATGATTGGTAGAAGATATTTATCTTATATGTGTTGATGAATTTATTGTATTGACAGGTGGAAATTTAGAAAAGAACAAAGGACCTCGAAATCAGTAAAAGATCCTCTCTATAAAGGTTTTCGGTGAGTGGATTGTGTATAATTTAATTACTGAATTGTAGAAATGTTATTTGTTGATGCATTGTTGTTTTAATATTATGTTTAGTTGCATAATAGTTAAAATGCATGTTAAGAATGGTTGAATATCATAAATATAAAAGATATGTCAATGAAAGATGAACATAAAGAAGAGTCATGTGTCGTAAGTTATGAGCTTTGTTGTTGTAAGCTATGAGCTTTGTTGTCGTAAGCTATGAGCTTTGTTGTCGTAAGCTATGAGCTTTGTTGTCATAAGCTATGAGCTTTGTTGTCGTAAGCTATGAGCTTTGTTGTCGTAAGCTATGAGCTTTGTCGGGTCTTAAAATTTGACACAATATGCATGTAATACGAAGAAGTTTTATGTTTTGTTCATAATCATGTCAATAATCATGCTAATCTCTATTGCTTAGATAAAGATTTATGTTGAGATATCCATATATCGTTGTTGATTTACTGTTGCTTTAATTTAGTAATTTCAGTATGCTTATTCATTCCTGGGATTCCATTTCGGGATTCCAGCTTTGGTGTGCAGGATTGGCGCTTGCTAGTAGATATCGTCCACTATCGCCATGTGTCAAGATTAGCTTAAGGTTTAATTTTGTAAAAGATGTGTGGAGGTTTATGTAATTATAAGTATAAACTGAAGATGTTGGGCAAGTTGTTGAGTTTTATGTAGTTGTTTCAGACTATCAGAGATGCTTAGTTATGTTTTAATTTCAAATAGTTTTCAGTTTGAAGTTTTAATAAAAGAGTTTATTTAAAGTTGATGATTAATTTAAGAAATGAAAATTAGAGAGGTCTTAGTCCATCCTAATCCATATTTTTGGGTCGGGGTGTGACATTTTAGTATCAGAGCTTAGGTTTAATAATCCTTAGTGGTTAATGTGAAATGAAGAATTGGGTAATAGAAAGGATAGAAAGTTATGGCCAAGATAGTGGACATAGAAAGTTGAGTTATGTTGAGAGTTAGGAAATAAGGAATTTTCTAACATGCTAATAAATTATTTCTATGTTGTTGTGATTGCATCTATATTTATTAGATAATCAGGATTGAAGATGGAACATGAACATGAGAATCGACCAGAAGGTGAAGCACCTACAGTATCGGGACCATAAAGGAGGAATGAGAATGTGTCAGTTGGGGAACCAGTTCAAGCTGAGATAACAGACACGCAGAGAATATTAGCTACAATGGCTGAGGAAAGAGAGGAGAGGGTATCATTTAGAAGATGGCAGACACAACAAGCTAATACAGGTACTGAATTTTTAGAGAGGTTTAAAAAGTTATTCCCTACTGAATTTGAAGGATCTACAAGTCCTATAGATGCTGAGAATTGGTTAAGAAGTGTGGAAAGAATTTTAGTAGCAATGGGTGTTGAGGATGAACAAAAAGTGATTCTAGCTACTTTTAGTTTGAAAGGTCAAGCCTTAGTTTGGTGGGAGGCAATTCAAAGGCAATTGACAGCCCCATTACCTGGTGTGCAACCAGCTAGGCCACAAGTGATAATATAGAATAGGTTTGTTGAGATATTTAAGGATCATTACTGTCCTGAAGCTTATAGGTTTGAACAAGAGGTTGCGTTTATCCTCTTAGAACAAGGGAGAATTTCAGTAGTGGAGTATGAAGCCAAATTTGATGAGTTATCTAGGTATGCCCTTGAGCTAGTTGATACAAAAGCAAAAAGGTGTAGGAGATTTAGAAGTGGTTTATAAACAAATGTGGCAACGAGGTTGACATTATTTAGAGAGCGAGATTATGCTGATTTAGTAGACATGGCAAGACAAATAGGAAAAGATGTACTAGGGATGTATGATAAGAGGCAAGAGTTTAAGAAGAGGAAAACCGAGTCTAGTGGTTATCGAAAATCTGAAACAAAACGAATCAAGTTGGGAGTAAGTCTAATGTGGAAATATCAGTAAGTCGAGGAGAATCTTATAGGTGTTTCAAATGTGGGGCAAATGATCATCATATTAGAGATTGTCCACAAAAGGGAAAAGGAGTTAGATGTTTCAAATGTGGTGAGATGGGATATATTGCAAGACAGGGCACAGAATCGCAAGAACTAGTGGGATCAGTAGCAAGAAGTACTCCTATGGGACGAGGAGGAGGAGCAAGTGAAAGTGTGCGTCAAGGCAGTAGAGTGGGAGGTAAAGCAATGGCACCAAGAAGAGTATTTCAGATGATTCATCATCAAGAGGAACCGGAGCCAAATAAGGAAGCAGGTATTTTATATTTTTAGCGAAATGAATATTGCTATCATTTAGAAATTGTGTAGATACCTTAGAAATCTACTTTAAAAGAATATTTGATGTTTGATAGTGAGTTGTGACTTCAAAGAGGATTACGTGTCGTTTTGACACCTAGATGCTACTTTTATATTCGGGTAGAAGCAGGCGTTAGGCCAACTGTCACACTCCGTAAATTTTAATGCGAATTATATATTCGTTTTATCGTATTCGAGTGTGAGGCCCCGACCCAAATAATTAAGTTTAAACAAGTTTATTTTATTTTTAGCGGTTTTATTTAAATTTATTTGAGGCTAAATAGGAATAATAAAAATAAGATTTAAGTGGATAAGGGTTAAGTTAGGCTAAGAACCCAAAAGAATGAAAAAGATGAGTTATAAGAGCCAAAGGCGTTAGAAAAAGCCCAAAAAGGGAGCCCAGCCCATGATGTCTGAAACCCTCAGGCCGGACCAGCCCGGGTTGGCCCAGCCGACCAGCCCAGTTCGGACCCGCGCACAAACCGGCTGCGCGGCAGCTCTGCCGCACGTCCCGTCCGGACTGATCCCGCCGCCTGACATGATGGGACAACACAGCCGCAGGTTGCAGGCTGTCAAGTCAGGTGCTCAGACCTGACCCAGATGGGACAATTCCCTGAACCGTTCGGCAGGGTTAAGGAAAGGTCCAATCGATCATTAATTGATCCCAACCACCCCAGATCCTCCGAAACCCCTATATAAGCGTTCCATCCTCCAAGCATTGAAGTCCCACACCAAGATTTCTTCCGAGCATTTATTCTAGAGTGAGAAAGTGTCTTCCGAACACTTGGCCGTTTGACACATCTGTTCGGCCAAGTCTTAGCCGACCAGTCCTTACACTTTTACAAGAAGCCTCTGGTTTACACTGTTCCACCCTTGTCCGGACTAGCTCTCCCGGACAACTCTCAGCTCGGCCAGACCTTTGCCAGATCAGGAGCAAGTCATGTATACTCTAAGTCCTTCAGTTCATTTATTTGTCCTTACGATCTGATTCGGCAAGTCCATTTAAGGACTTGGCCGCACTCTAACCAGTTCGGCAGACCCCTCATGGCTCTGCCGGAGCATTTCACCTTAGCATATTGTTTGGCACTAGGCCAAATAGGTCTGGTTTCCCTTTGAACCCTCCGGCTGAACCTTACTTCAGTTCGGCACACTTCCCCGGGCCTCCACAATGCCTTAATCAATCCTTTCCAAGCATTGTTGACCTTCCATATGCCGGAGCACTGTTGCTCGGCATAATGGACGGACCACCATTCTACACGACCATTCATTTCTGTTCGGCTATGCACCTTATTGTTCGGCCAAACAGTCCATTGGGTTTGTAACTCCCTTATCGACCTTTTCGACCAGTCAGAATGCCCTAAAGCATTGTTCCCGAGCTGCCATTGTTCGGAAGAAGCCTTGATGGCTTCTGGGCAGAATAGCGGACTGAGACCCGGCCATCGTTGCTCGGCTCAGTTTCATTTTGGTCGGCAAACATTCCAGAAACCACTAACCTAGTCTTGTGACCCATCTCGACCTATCGGTAGCCCGAACCACTTGATATCCGCACTACCCCAGCTTGGCAGCCCTTCTGGTTGTTCGGCAGACTCTCTGCTCGGCTAGCTTTTAGCTCGACAGTAGTGTTTAGCTCGGCACATGTTCAGCCCGGTACTCTGCCATCTCGGCAGAGCTCTGCTCGGCCAACCTCAGCCCAACAGCCCTCTACTCAGCTGCTTGGCAAATCAAAGGAAAATGTTTAAAGTCAAACTCTTAGCTCGGCAGTAGAACCCTTCGGACCAGAATGACCCCAGACCAACCATTGCTTGAATTCCCGAGCCAGGTTAGTCGGCCACTGTCCTCCGGATAGAATGCTTCGGCCAGAAGCTTGATTAGCCGATCGAATGGCAGTTCGGCCAGGCCCAGTCCGGCAGCCCAGTTCGGCAGATTAGTATTAAATAGTAATAATTTGTGTTAAAGCTCGGAAATGATAATTTAAGTCATCTTTTGGCAGATTTGAGGATTTAAAGTTAGTGGAAGATTATTCCAAGATTTAAGGTGAATCACTGTATACCTTGTTTACTCGTACGGCTTTATTAAACCTGCTAATCATTTGAGAATGTATTTTCATGCTATTGTGCATTCACTCTATTATAATGTCTTTTCACGAAAAGAAAATAGCATGTACTCTTCTTCTATTACCATGGATTGACAAAGAGGAAAGATTTTATGATTGAACGGCATAAACGGTGACACAGTAGCTCGCCGCCGAGGGCAGAGTCAGAAACCGGTGAGGAGGGGAAATAAGGGATCAATAGCCAGATTGATCACAGTGATATCACGACTCTGCATTTTATGCTATCTAGGGTAGCTCCCCAGGGATTACTGGTAACCGTGAATAGCAGCATGATAAAATCATGTCGGAATATCAAATGAATATGAAAATGAACATGCATACAAAAGTAAGCTATGCGCTGAAGGACATTGAGAAGGCCATATGCTTGACTTGGCAAATCATATACAGACACAGGTTTTTCAGGCTAATAAGCCTCCTCATATTATGTTCGAAAGGAAAGATGGTTTTGATAACGTATTGTTATCCATGGAAACTTGTAGCCTTGATATATTGTGATTCACTCTAGCTTTTTAGCTTATGCGTTTTTCTAAAACCTTTTTCAGGTACTGATGAGGATTACCTTGGAGCTTAGCCTTTTATTGCATTCCCGTTTTATTATTGACTCTCTTTGATGTATCCCTGTTGTAGAGGCAGTTTATAAGCCTCTTTTTTCATGTATTGTTTCAAAGATCATTAATGGAATTTGTACACACTGGGTTTTGTTCAGCGCTTCTGCTATCATATTGTTGTGAAATCCCTAAACTCGTTATTGTTAGGCCTTTGCGAGCTCGCTCATTGGCCGGTCATAGACCCTTTTAGGATTGGGTCGTGACATCGAGTGTGAATCTATCCTTTGGAAATCTCATTGAACCCTCCTCTTTAGTTTGGCGCTTGTCCGAGGTGTCTAAGATGGCCTCGGGGACCATTCTATAGTTTATTTTTTAGTTTTGGTGCAGTTGCACCGGTGCAGGAGTGGTTTGCATCGGTGCAGGTGTTGTTCAGAGTGCATTGCCTTCTTGAAGCAGTTGCACCGGTGCAGGTATTTGGTGCACCGGTGCAGGGTACCTCCAGTAGCTTCTGTTCAGGTTTGCATCGGTGCAGGTAGGGTTGCACCGGTGCAGGAGTGGTTTGCATCGGTGCAGGTAGGGTTTGCACCGGTGCATAGAGGTTCGGATTTGGGGCAGAAGGGTTTGCATCGCTTGATGCACCGGTGCAACGGGGGTTTGCACCGGTGAAGATTGGGCTTGCACCGGTGCACCTGTAGTTCTGCAGACTATCATTAAGGGTAAAGTGATCTTTTTACTTGGGCCCCTATATATTGTCTTGGCTCGAGTTTAGGGCATTCCCTTGCCCATTTTTCTGCAGAACCTCTCCCTCTCTACCTCCCTCTTCTCTCCCTCTCACTTCTCTCCTCAAATCCACCCGTTTCCGGCGAGATTTGGAGCTTTCGGCCTTCATAAATGTCGATGAGCGTATTCGGTAAGTCATATTTTCTCTCAAACCCTAGCTCTCGATTCCTTGCTCCTCCATTGTTGGCTAATGGTGAAACCTTGTCGGTTGCGACGAGGGCTACGCATTAACGGGTTCGGATCGTGTTGGGCATTTTCCGGCGACTACTCCGGCGAACTTTTCTGGCGACTCTGTGGTGGGTAACTTCTAAATCCTACTTCGTATGCGTGGGTGTGTGTATTTCCATTCAATAATCGTAATCGCTTTGCTTCCGTTGTCACATTTTATTTTTGTAATGTTTGGCTCGATTTGGTGGTCTAAGTCGGGCTAATGGGGTTTACTAGAATTATTAGACAGTGTTCTTGATGTCGTTAATGGGTGTGTACGTTCAATTAACTCTTGAAGTAAGTCTAGTTCCTTGGAAAATAAGAGCTCGTCAAGTGTTCGATGAAATGTCTAGTTGGGTTGGAAATGAATAATTGAGGTTCAAATTGGGTGTAATCATAGTATGTGATGTGGGAAAGGGTATATTATTCTAATGGGACTTCTTAGGTCGAAAATAATTTGAATTGAGACATTTGTGGATATCCTGATAAATTGGGTTGTCAAGTGGGAAAAATTGTGGTATGTCGACTCGAATGATTACTCTTGAAATAAGTTGGGTTGCTTTGGCTTGAGGTGAATGTCGTTGAAGGTGAAATGGTA
>NMUG010008193.1:0-11752 GCA_002855965.1 Monotropa hypopitys | reverse complement strand
ACAAGATCAGTAATCTCTAGTGACACAATGCACGGATGTCCTAATCTCATTGAGATGACCTTATCCGCAGTATCAATTAAGAAATTATGACACTTTTATCAGACTGGGAACTGTTAACAACTTTGCCGCACTGAATCTCATCTTCTATGGTTGACTCTGTGCTGCCACGTGTTATTCACATTTTATCCTACCACAGAGAATAAGATAAAATTACATATCTGGTCACATACAATTTTATAGGTTTAAAACTATTCAGTTCTAAAATATAGAACCAATCACTGGAGACCGATTTCTATTTTATCACCAAAAATCACTTTTGGTACCAAAATATAACAATTGATATAACTATTTTAGATTTAGCATTGGAGTTGCTCTAAATACAGATGTTTAAGTAGCATAACTTATTGTAAAGCTAGATACAATAGCTCTCTGTCAGTTTGTGAACACTATTTTTACCATAGACAAATGGATAAACAATAATTAACAGATATGACAATAAGTTGTCTTGGTGTCTTGGGTGTGAGAGTTAGATGAATCTAATATCTTAACACATACCCATATCCCCGTCTCGTCCATGTAACATGGATATTGAGTCAACAATAAACTAAACCTACCAAGTACAGCAAGAGATCGAACAGAAAAGCCAAAAGCCAAAGAAAAGGTAAGAATGAATGGCCATGCTACTTACAGACAAGGAAGAAAAAGATGGCTGGGTACTACCTTATGATATGCCAGTATACGAAATGACCAAAAAATAACTTCAAAACCGAGTGATTGCGAGGAATGAGGTTATTTGAAGTTCCAAAAATCGAGAATCAGATTAAACATAAGTATGGCCATTCCAGTGCCGAGATTTTTTCAGGAACAAATTATACACTTATGTTCGCAGAAACTCTATAAAAAGTAACAATTTTATAGGTTTATAACTATTCAGTGATTGGTTCTCTAGAAATGTCCCTGAATTTACCAATACAACCAACAGATTACGTGTACAACTCATGGCATCAATTGCATTTTGAAAAAAGGAAATTGATGAACTTACCCTTCACTGATCAAATGTAGTGCCAAGTTGACCAAAACTGATTTCGAAAGGCCTAATTTGTCAAGAATGGATGTAAGAGGAACATATGGATGTTGAACATTAAGCTCAAAGTCCAAAGTCGTCAATACCAATTGCTCAGCCTCGATCACCCGTTCTCGATACAGCTCAAACCAACCCTGTTCAAAAAGATGAGCTACATTAGGATAGCATGTTAAACACAACTAAGAAGTCCACCTCAATTTAGAGCTATACACAGGGTGACAACCTCCTTGTAAACCAAATAGAAAATGCAATTCGTGAATTGCATTTGTCAAATTTCACAAATAGCAAACCCAACACGAATCACTATACGAAACTAACCAAACAAAAAATAAAAACCTCTACACCAGATCTACCTCTGTATATCCGAAACCCCTCCTTCGATGTCCATCCTGTATCTCGAAAAATAGAAAGAAAAACTAACAAACAAAAAAAACTTACACTAGATAGAGGAAAAGAAATCGAGAGAAAACGAGAGAGGGAAATCGAGAGAGGGAAAGAAATCTACTTACATTAGATAGATACACGAGAGAGTTACACGAGAGAGAAAATCATCCACAGCTTGTACACGTGTCATGAATCAAGGGGATAGCAGGGATGGGCAACGTGAATGTTGTTATAACTAGTAGTATCTCATTATTATTATTATTTTCTTTCTTTGTGTGACGTCACCATTTATCACGTGGATAGGATGTTTGTTAAGAGTCTGTTAGAAGAATGTGTTAGCTCATCATATAAAGGTAGGAAGAATCTGTTATCAGGGCAATGAATGAATGAATAGCAATACTTACGAGTTCTCTTTCTCTCTCTATGCTTCTGCTAATCTCTCAATTCTCACTTTATCCCTCTAATTCCTTCTCTATCTGCTGCGAACCTTCTATATTCTCTATATTCTTCCTTCGTCTTCATCTCTTCAGCTGCCCCAGCTGTTCTATTCTACATCCGTGAAACCCAGTCAGGCTGAGAACCTGACAATTGGTATCAGAGCCAATCGATTTCTGTGAGAATTTAGCCAATTGAACCCAAATTTTTTTTTCCTTACTCGTGATTGTGATATGGTGATGTCCTCAGACACGGAACTCAATGCAAAAATCCACACCATCGAAGCTACCATGATTTCCATGCAAGCGGAGATGGAGTCCAACAAAACAGAGCTTAAAACAGAGCTTAAGCAAAGTCTCATTTCAATGCAGGCTGAATTGATGTCCGGAATCAAACAAATGCTCCTCGACAAAGGCAAAGGTCAAGCAGGATTACTACCCACCCCTGACCCACCGTCTGAATTCATACGTGATTCCCGAAGACCCCAAAGAAACTTAGAAGATGATTTCAAAAATCACAGTGGACAATCTTCCAATCAATTCCACAACCCCAAAGAAGGCAATTCCAACTTCAATAACCTAGGTATGCCTCGAATTGAATTCCCTAAATTCAGTGGAATTGATGCGAGGGGTTGGATCCTTAAATGTAGGCGCTATTTCCAATTATATCCCGTTCCTGAGGAGAATAAAGTGTGACTAGCTTCTATCCATTTAGAGGGACTCGCCGACCATTGGTTCCAAGCTACTTATGAGACAGTTCATGGTCTCTACTGGGACAAATTTATTCTCGATTTATTAGACAGATTTTGTGAAATGGGTTGTGAGGATGTCATTGTGTCCTTCAAAAAATTGTCTCAAACCAGTACAGTTGAGGACTACTAGATCAAATTCGAGGAGTTAAAACCATTGGTTTTGGCTCGAAATCGAGGACTAGGGGAAGATTACTTTGTGTCCTGTTTTATTGGTGGCTTACATGAGAGCTTAGAATCCATGGTGAAGCTATTGGATTATCCCAGGCCATTAATTTAGCTCGCTTATATGAAACCCACCTCACTATTCTCGAAAAAAATTATCCTACTACCCATCCTAAAACCAATCTCAAAATCACCATACCTACTCATTCAACTTACCACTACTCACCTTCTCAGTCCACAACTAATTCCTCCAGAAATTCATTCTCACATTCCACTATACCCAAATACTCTCCATCTCTTACCACACCCAATTCTCCAACTCCTGCTCCAACCAAATCCCTTTCCAATCATACCCAAAGTCTATCCTCTGTTAATAACTCCTCCAAACCTTCTGTGTCCAAACATATTACACCTCACTTCTCTGGTATCACAAAAATCACACCTGATGAAATGCAGCAAAGGTGTGATAAAAATTTATGTTACTATTATGATGAACCCTATTTCAGAGGACATGTGTGTACACGAAAACAGCTGTTCGTGATCCAAATGGCAGACCAAGAAATTGAGGAGGATGCGTTACAAAATATGGAGGTGCAGCAGGAGATCGATGCACTTTTCAACAATGTTGAACATGATCCAAACTCTGATATGCAAATCTCGCTACATGCTCTACAGGGGAATACCATCATCCAAACTCTACAACTTTTGGGCAAAGTTAAAAACAACACCCTAACCATTCTTTTGGATAGTGGGAGTACCCATAATTTTTTGGACCTGGAAGCAGCAAAAAAACTAGGATGCACCATTCAACCTACTACTGCTATGAAAGTAGCAATAGCAGATGGACGCAAAGTACTCACTAATGCTAAGTGTGCAAACCTCAAATGGACTACCCAAGGACTCGACTTCGAAGCGGAGATGCAATTATTAACACTCGGTGGTTGTGATGCAGTTTTGGGAGTTAGCTGGTTACAAGAAAAGGGTCCGGTAACCTTTGACTTCAAACGAATGGAAGTAACTTTATATCACCAGGAACAAAGAGTTACATTATTTGGGGACCTTGATTCCAGAAAATTAAAACTGATGAGCTCTAAGGCACTTCACAGATTGTTCACCCTAAATTCTAACACCATAGTCCACCAGATACTTCCTACTCATAACCACTTATAGCCTATGATCCCTCCTTGTCCAGCTGTTCAAGAACTCTTGGAACGTTTCCAAAGAGTCTTTGATGAACCCCATGGGTTACCTCCTCAAAGAACCCATGACCACCAGATTATTCTGAAAGAAGGAGCAAAACCAGTCTCTCTCAAGCCTTACAGATATTCTCACCTTCAAAAAACAGAAATCGAAAAACAGGTCCACGAGATGCTCACCTCAGATGAAATTAGGCCTAGCCTAAGCCCTTTTGCCTCGCCAGTTTTATTGGTAAAGAAAAAAGACAGATCTTGGAGGCTGTGTGTGGATTACAGACAGCTCAATGACATCACCGTAAAACACCAATTTCCCATTCCTGTCATTGAGGAGTTACTTGATGAACTGGGCAACGCAGCTGTGTTCTCTAACTGGATTTAAGATCGGGTTATCATCAAATACGTATGAGAGAGGAAGATGTGGCCAAAACAGCATTTTGAACACATGACGGCCACTTTGAATTTCGAGTCATGCCATTTGGCCTAACTAATGCCCCGGCCACCTTTCAATCTATGATGAATGCACTATTCAAGCCCTATTTACGCAAGTTTGTCTTGGTTTTTTTGACGACATACTAGTTTACAACAAGACACTTGAGGACCATCTGCAACATCTATTTACAACCTTGGAATTGTTACAAAATAACTCCTTGTTTGCTAAACGCTCCAAGTGTTTATTTGCCCAACCTCAAATCGAGTATCTCGGCCATATCATTACACAACAAGGAGTAACTGCAGATCCCGAGAAAATTGCTTGTATGCAAAACTGACCTGTTCCTAGGGACATCAAATCTCTGAGAGGTTTTTTGGGATTGACGAGCTATTATCGAAAATTTGTCAGAGGGTATGGAGAACTCGCCAGACCACTCACGACTTTACTCAAAAAGGGCCAGTTCGAATGGAATGCTATGGCTGAAACTGCCTTCCAACAATTGAAACAAGCCATGAGCACAACCCCTGTTCTCACTTTACCTGATTTTACTCAACCCTTTACAATCGAATCAGATGCATCCTACAAGGGGATTGGAGCCATCCTCATGCAGCAGGGGAGACCCCTAGCCTATTATAGCAAAGCATTGGGACCTAAATAGCTGGGAATGTCCACCTATGAGAAGGAACTACTTGCTATTGTGAGTGCGGTCAAAAAATGGCGACCTTACTTGGAGGGGAAGCCGTTTTGCATTAAAACCGACCACCAAGCACTGAAGTACCTCTTAGAACAGAAAATTACAACTATGATGCAGCACAAATGGATTTCGAAGCTGCTCGGCCTTGATTATGTGATTACCTACAAAAAGGGAATTACAAATCAGGCAGCGGATGCCTTATCCAGACTACCAGATCAAGAATGGGAAGAACCTCAAGCCAACACAGAATTATCCCAATTGATGGGGATAACAGTCGTCCAACCCAAATGGCAAGATAATATCCAAAACTCATACAAAGGGGATTCAGAGGCCCAACAACTCCTTCACCAATTGATGGTACAACCTACATCCCTACCTGATTATACTTTATCTAACAATATGTTGCACTTTCAAAACAGGATCTATGTGGGAAATATGGGAGATACCAGAACACAACTCATTTCAGCTTGCCATGACGCAGCTAGAGGAGGCCATTCTGGCATCTTGGGGACTTACAAGAGGTTGGCCCAATATTTTTATTGGCCCAAATTACGAGCAGACATCAAATAGTGGATCTCTTCTTGTGATATTTTCCAACGGATGAAAATGGAAAACATTCTATACCCAAGTCTCCTACAGCCATTACCCTTGCCTACCCAACCCTGGTCTAGTGTTGCTATGGATTTCATTACGGGATTTCCCAAATCAGAAGGAAAAGATTGTATCTTGGTCATAGTGGACCGTCTCACTAAATATGGCCATTTCATAGCCTTGTCTCACCCCTTTACAGCTCCTCAAATAGCTGCATCTTTCATGGACAATATTTGCAAACTCCATGGTGTTCCAACCTCAATTGTTTCTGACCGAGACAGATTATTCTTAAATGAATTTTGGAAGGCATTGTTCAAAGGCTTAGGAACACAGCTAGCCTATTCAACAGCTTACCACCCGCAATCCGATGGCCAAACAGAGTGCTTGAATCAATGCCTCGAAAATTATTTGCGATGCATGACTGGTGACAAACCTAGGCAATGGAGCAAGTGGTTGTCTTTGGCCGAGCTATGGTACAACACACACTTTCACACCAGCCTCAAAATGACTCCCTTTGAAGGCCTTTATGGATACTCCCCACCTCAATTTCATATTCACCAACCTCTCAAAACCCCCATCCATGAAGCTACTCAATTTTTCCAACAGAGGGCTGCTATGATCCAACTCTTACAAGGGAATCTCCAACAAGCTCAACAGAGGATGAAGTTTTATGCAGATAAAAAACGCACAGAATCCCACTTTGAAGTGGGAGACTTGGTTTACCTCAGGCTTCAACCTTACAAACAAACAAGTTTGTCCTTGCGTCGAGACTTCAAGTTGTCTCCCAGATTTTTTGGACCTTTCCAGGGTTGTGGCGCCAAAAAAAATTAACTTTCACCGATACAACATGTCGTCGGCATAAGGGTTGTGTTTTGCCGACACAATACTAGCATCGTCAAAAAGATATTTTCTGGTCGCTAAAACATATATTAAAGCATGAGTGGAATTTGTAATTACCAACAAAGTATTGCCGATACATTTTAATTTCGTGTCAGCAAACGATAACCAATGCCGACGTGATATTTTGTGTGTCGGTAAATAGGTCGCCAAAAACTAATTTTCTTGTAGTGTGGTGCGAACCATCATTATTGGCGAAGCCGGTGGAGCTATGCTCTAACACACCTATATTTGTGTCTGAGCACGGGCTCGGGTCACGGGTCTCTTGGTCTCGGGTCTCGGGTCCGGATCAGTGGGTTGTGAAGGCGTGTTGGCGTAGGCAGTGGTGCATTGTGGCTACTTTAGTGGCGCACTTTGCACTTCGCTCGTCGCGAGGCACCTATGTGCGCCTCTTCCTATTTGCTACCGATCAGTTGTGTAGCGTTCATATGGCGGATCACCGAACAGGTGCGATCTCAACCAAACAAGGTGACTGTTCGACTAAATCGCAATCGATGACAATGATCGGATGCAATCAAACAGGTGCATGGATAGGACCGTTGGATATAATCTAACAGTAGGAAATTAAAATTGATTGGTGCCTCTTGGAATAGGTATGTGTAGTGCTAGACGAACTTCACTCCTCTTCTACAGAACATTTTAATACTGCAATATGTGCACTACAGACATAGTTTTCAGTGCTTCTTTGGTTCTTTCATTCCCTAGTTACAATATCACGGACTGTTCTTCGTTGTGCAAACGCAGACAGTGAACATATAAGTTCTACTTCATTGTATCTTCTAAGCAGATTTGTGGCAACTCGTTGCACATTATATCGGGGCAAATACTGTTTTTAGGAAAGCGTTTTTCATCATGTCTTGAAATGTCTTTCATCATTTTCTGTACATCAATCAGTACAAGATCATCAACAATCTAAAAACAGTATATTCCATGGCAATGTCTCTACAAAAATGACACAAGAGTTTGCCAAACTCGAGAGGTTTGAAGGCAGAAATTTCATGTGTTGGCAGAAGAAGATGCATTTTCTGTTGACAACTATGAAAGTCATTTATGTTGTGACAATACCGAGTCCAGAAGAGAAGGAAGATGAGACTATAGAACAGTCTCGAGAAAGGATCAAATGGGAGAACGACGACTACATATGTCGAGGCCATATTCTCAATGCATTATCGGGTGCTCTGTTTGATGTCTACCAAAACTCAGAAATGGCAAAGGAACTTTGGGATGCACTATATGCTAAGTATTTAACAAACGATGCAACAAGTAAGAGATTTCTTTTTAGTCAATTCATAAATTACCGTATGATAGATAATAAGTCTGCCATTGATCAATTACATGAGATAAAACGCATCCTCAATTAGTTTAAAGTGAAGGATATGTATATAGATGAATCAATTGTTGTATCTTCTGTAATTGACAAACTCCCACCAATGTGGAAAGATTATAAAAAAGAACTCAAACACAAAACTGAGGATCTTTCCCTTGATCAATTGGCCCAACACCTTTGGGTGGAGGAGGAGTCTAAACTCCAAGAGGGTAAGAATGATTCTTCTAAGGTTCATATGGTGGAGGAAAATTCATTCAAACAAAGCAAAAGGCACAAATTCAAAGCCGGTGACAATAAGTCTTCCGATAAATGGAAGAAATATAAATAGAATACAAATGTTGATGGTTGCTGGCATTGTGCCAAACCTGGGCATATGAAGAAAGATTGCTTTTCTTTGAAAAGGAAGAAATTTGGTGGAAAACTACAAGCATCCGAGGCAAAGAAATCTGATTTTATTGCTGTTATCTCGGAGGTAAATATCCTTGAGGATGCTAAAGACTGGTGGATTGACTCTGGCGCAACCAACCATGTTTGCAATGTCAAAAGATGCTTCATTGACTATGTTCCTAGTGATGATGGCATTGTTCTCTACATGGGAAATTCTTCTACTACTGTCGTGAAAGGAAAAGGGAATGTGACATTGGAATTCACTTCTAGCAAGATGCTAATGCTTACTAATGTTTTTCATGTACCAGAAGTTCGGAAGAATCTTATATCAGCTCGTTTGCTTGATAAGCATGATTTTAAGTTAGTGTTTGAATCAAGCAAAAGTGTTCTGTCCAAGGGTGGTGTGTTTGTTGGCAAGGGTTATGTTTGTAACGGGGTGTACAAGTTTAATATTAATAACACAGTCGTTTTTGCTTATATTGTTGACTCTATTTCATTGTGGCATACTCGTTTAGGACATATTAGTATTAGGAAAATAGATTGTATGGTTAAATCAAATTTAATTCCTAAGTACAAAAATGACACGATAGATAAATGCAAAATTTGTACAGAATCAAAGATAACAAGAATGTCATTTTCTACAATTGAAAGAACAACAAGTTTACTTGACCCGGTAAAGTTCCAAGTAAAATATCAATAGAGAACTCAACTTCTCTCTTAGGAGGTAGACCCGGTAATGCTTCCAAAAAGATATCGAGAAACTCACAAACAATCAGTGGCAACTCTTGGTGAACAGAGACGTCCTCATCTAGAGCCAAGCTGGCGAGCAAACAACAGACAGATTTTCGCTCCCACGGATCATACAAACTAGAATCAAGAGGTTCCCAACGATCTCCATAAAAGTAAAGGAATTCCCCCTCCAGATCTTGGATAAGAACACGATGACGGTAACAATTGATAGTGGCATGATGAGAGGACAACCAATCCATGCACAAAATAAGATCGAACCCCATCATCCCTAATACTATAAAATCAAACGTGAGGTATTGGTCGACGATTGTCATCTCGCACTGACGACAGAAACAGCTCAGATGAATACGACCCCCAATAGGTGAATCAACTAACAATGGCAGATCGAATACCTCTAACTCTTATCCCAAGGTCGATGCAAATAATGATGCGAGAAATGAATGTGATGTGTCAAAATCTATAAGAATAGAAGCCCATGAATTCAAGATAAGAATGGTACTACGTACAACCGAAGCCTCAGGTTGTTGTGTGGTAGCCTGCGATACGACAACTAGAACTGCATACACCCTGCCATGTGTCATCTGACCACGCCCCACGCTGTTGCGCTAACCAGACGACTTCCTTGGTCCCAAAGGACCCTTTCTATCAACTTTGGAGTCCTGGCTAGAAGGAGATGGAGCTATCTAGTAATGCTATTGCTACTGCCCCGTAACCTGCTAATAGTTCTGCCCTGGACGATGTTGTTGTATTGATCCGACCTCACTACGCTCAAACCCCTTCGATGGACAAACCCTGGATACGTGACCTGGCTGGCCACACTCGTAACAGGTGATGTAAGGACACTCAGTACAGAGATGCCCTTGCTGGTTGCACTTATGACATATAACTTGCGCGCGGAAAGAGATTCCCTGATTGCTGATATTGGTTTTCGATTTCTACCCTCGAGAGAAACGTGACTGCTCCTTCTGCCTCTTCTTCCCAAAACTTCCAAAAGAATTGCTTGAACCCAATGATTGATGTCATAGATCCCATACTCTCACTTATTTTGTTGGTTTTTTTCTTAGATTGAATAAGTCGAGCACACTCAACCATTTCAGCAAAGACTCGAATTTGGTGACCTACGATAAAATGTTGGATGGATGGATGAAGGCCTCTTTCGAACCTCTTATATTTCTTCTATTCAGAATTCACTCAATTTTGGGAAAATCACGACAACGCTTGAAATTTCACGGTGTATTGTGTGATAGACATTGCTCCTTGCTCTAACCTCTCGAATTGTTCTCGGAGTTAATCCTGGTATGATTCCAAAAAGTACTGCCCTTCGATGGTTGTCTCAAACTCTGCCCATATTGTGGTTCCAATGGGATCAAGGACCACTTATGGGTTGCACCTCCAAGTACCCTCAAGGATTCTTCCCTCGATAATCGATGTCCACCACTTATTTGCCTCACCGGTGAGCTGGTAAGAAGCAAGTGAGATACGTATTTTACTCTCTGGAATTTGTAGCATTTCAAAGATCTTGCGGATCTCCGCCATCCAATAATTTGCTGCAAGATAATCACCCTCTCCGGTAAACTTAGGAGGGTCCATCCTACAGAATTCACGAAGAGTCTGAGAAATACGGCTTGTCACATTCTCCATGGGCTCAACAACTTCTCTGCTAGCCTCTACGACTGTCGATGTGATCTCTCTAACAAACTGCCCAGCATTGGCCATCCCTCCAGGGATAGGCCCTTCAAGTTGGACAACACCAGGGAGATCCCTTGGCTGCCCATTTACTTCCTTATTCATAGCATCGGGAATTTGAATCCCTCTTCGACCACGACCACGAATTCCAGCACAACAGTTAGACATGATTTCTACAAGACAGAGCATGAACCATATCAACAAAGGAAACTCATACTACAAAGATTTCATCACGAAGGGTTACTCGTAGAAGTGGAGTAAGAATATTCACCAAGACCCAAGACAAACATCAACAATAATGATTGAGAAGGAACAACTTGAATATGACCAAATCAAGGATCAAACATCCTCGAAAATCAACGATAGAACAAGACTCTAAGAGTTGGTCTTTACAAACTTATTAATTCAAATTTATTTTTAACCTCATGCAATGCACACAAGCACACAAGAACATCACATGATATGAGATGTAAATGCAATAAGATGCACCCATTGAGACTGCATGTCTCTCCAATGTCACTAGGTTTTCGAAACGTTTGCTCTGATACCAATTGTAATGGCCCCAGAATTTCAAACCATGTTTTTTTTAAAGGGAGGTATTAAGCAAATAAAATAACTAAAATGATGACAATAATATTAATTCCCAATTCAACCTATGAAGTTCATAAATGAAGGTCACAAGCAAATACAAAAGAAAGTCTTTAAACTAGATATTACATTGTATTACCCGACCCGTCAGGAAGGTCTAGTCAAGCCTCTATTGTGCAATGTCGTGGGCACAAATACCCAGGGTACGAAATACCCGTATATATATAGCCAACTCAAGATCTATATCCACAATCCAAATAATTGACCAAATTTCCACATTGACCATATTTAAACCAAGGGCCAATTTCAAGATTATTAATAAGTTCCAATGTGTCAATCAACATTTCAAAGGTCAATTTGAGACTATCCAATCCTTAAACACATTTTCCC
>NMUG010008192.1:0-11753 GCA_002855965.1 Monotropa hypopitys | reverse complement strand
TTTTATATATTTATGTGTTGTGTAGGGTCATTGTGTAAATAGGTTTAGTAGATAGGACTTGATTGTTATTATTGTATTCAATTGTATACATATAGGTAACGTTGTAATGAGATAATAAGTTCTAATTTTGTTACATTGTTACAAGAACTGTACTCATATACACACAAATCATGCACCAAACTGCTTTGATCTCACTGCTGAGTCCAAGGTACAGTGTTAACTACATGCTTAAATTTGGCAGGACAATTTTTTTGCCAGTTTCTTGTTGGGTTGGAGCGTGACAACAGTGTCCGGGGTATGTGCCTATCCCTTTGATACCCTCCGAAGAAGGCTCATGCTAACTTCAGGACATCCCGTGAAATACTGTAATGCCATGCATGCATTCCGTGAAATTATTCGTCTAGAAGGCTTTAACGCACTATTCCGTGGAGTTACTGCCAATATACTACTTGGTGTGGCGGGGGCTGGAGTTCTTGCGGGCTATGATCAACTGTACCGAATAGCATATAGACACGGTCGCAGTTCTGAGCCTCACTGAGTCTTGAAGTCAAAATATTGTGCAAAGCTTAGAAAATTGGGGATGAAAAATTATCTTTGTATTTTGATTGTCTCCTCTGTGTAATTAGAAACGTTGAGGAAACTAACATACCAGCTGGAGATTTTGAAATCAGGAGTTTCATTGAGTGAATGAAGACACAACATACAGAGAGAGGAAAAGAGAGACTCTTTATGTTATCCTGTTATTTGTGCAGTCGATTATTTTACCTTGATTCATCTGCAATTTAACTTGTAACATTTACAGGTTTTACTACCAGAATCTGGGGCTGAACAATGGATTAGCATTTGCTGATTTTTATATGCAAATAAGAAAACTGAACCAATTATCAGTCAAGTAGATTTTTTTCTTGCTGAATAATGGATACCTTCTTGAATTTGCTGATTACAATATTTGTGTCAGTCTAATGATGGCAAAAGTCTAAATGTGTTGCATTTTCCTGTACCTGAAGCAACCCATGATATTGCCCCATCCCTGAACGAGTTCCTAAGCCAAAGTTGAGTTTAGGGGGTAAAAGGAAAATGAAAAGCTTTAGTTGGAAGGAGAGTATTGAGGGGAGGTCTATAATTTGTGAGAGACAAATAGAAGAATCAACCACTAGTCCCCACGTTACCTTGGTGTGCAATGTCTTGAAAAATCTGGGAATTAGGAGATGGTTTGGAGACATTCCTGGGTATGTCTTAAATTGGGTACAAGAATTTTATACAACCTGAGAACGAGGACAGAATGGTGGCCAAAGTGAGGGGAAAGTGCATCTATGTTACTGTTGAAAGAATTGATGACTTTTTAGGATGTCCTAAGCTAAGTGAGGAGGAAGTAGAATACCCTAGGTCTGGCTATGCAAACCTTCCTAATTGTGAAGGAGTGGATATATGTTAGGTGGTGGACAAGCCTAACCGAACCACTATATTTCTTGTGTTCCTCTTCTTTACCTTGCCTTGTTCTTTTTTTCTTGCCTTGTGCATTTTTGCTTTGCCTTGCTTACTTGGTTGCTTGTTTTTTCATTTTGTTGCTTGGAACAAATTTAAGTGGGAAACCTCCAATCTTGTTGTATTACAAAACTTGAGGTATAACCGAACGCTTAAGTTTGGATCGAAAAATTCTTTAACTCATTAATCTTGCAATATTCATCTTAGTTCTCTTTCTTGGCTTAGTTTGCTTCTGTATTTGTGTCTTGGTATACCATTATAGAGAGGAAAGCGGGATAACGAGCCCGATTCAATATACCATTCTAAAGAAAAGTTACCAAGGTTAAAGTTGAAAAGTGTCCAATGTTAATTCAAGCTGCGACATTGTATTCTCCCCCTATGTTTGACTTGTTTCACGATGAGGTTGACGCCTCATTATCTTGTTTTGTGGAACAACATTCTGAATTTCAAGGAGAATTCAAGTGTGTGATTGAGTTGCATGAAATGAATGATTTGTATTTTGTGACGGGTAATATATAATTAGATGAGTTTGGGGGAAAATTGTCGAGATATTTGTAGTAGTTGTCAGAAATTTGAGAGTTTTGGACTTCTTTGTTGCCATGTAATTAAGGGGCTTGATAAAATGAGTGTAATGAAAATTTCTCAAAGGTATATATTGTGTCGATAGTGTTTAGATGCGAATGATTATGTACTTAAGGGGAACAAAGTTAGTGTAATAAAAAATGATCCAAAATTAGTAAAAGCGACATGCTATAGGAATCTTTGTCCTAAGTTAATATAATTAGGAGCTCGATCATGTGAATTACAAGTTGCATATGATTTTGTGGACAAAATATTCGATTACATATGTGGAGAAGTGGACAAAATGTTCTTACATAAAGGAAATTTTATTGAAGTGTAAAATGAACAAAGAAATATTATTGGTCTTAATTTGCTACAAGCCAAGGGTTTGAAGAAAAAAGCCATCGTGCGGAATGGTAGAAGTAGATTAAAGCCTTTGCATGAGAACATTGGAAAGAGAAAAAAGCCACTTCAAAACCTACCGGTCTTGATAAGGTATAGTTCTCATATTGTGTAATGATAATTTATTTTTTGAAAGTTTGTTTATTTTTCTACTACGTCTAATTCTATTAAGTTTTTTTGTTGGATTAAGATATTTCGATGCGTGATATTTGTGGGTCTAGTGTTCTTCACAAACAACATACGATTCATATACTTTTGAGATGCGTAATGTACTAAAAAGTATATTAAGTTTTTTCATCATACAATATTGATAGACATACTATTTTTGTTGTTTTGTATGTCTATTTCCTTTCTATTTTATTTTAGTTGTTTGTTTATTTATTTGCAATTTAGTTCATATTTATGTTTTCTTTGTTTTGTAGTTTATGTTTGTTTTGTAGGTTATTTGGTGATCCCCGGATGCGTCCGGAAGACCCCGAGTCATCCTGAGCCATGGGGAAGGATTGTAGGAATGTCACGGAGGTGCCGGAAGAGCTGAAAGTCACGAGGACACGGGACCCGGACACATCTCAGCCACAGAACGAGAAACTGCAATATGGGTACTGGTCCCCTGACATGTCGGGGACCGGTCCCTCTGTTGAATTTCAGTTTTAGCCCATTTTGGGCAGTAGGCTTTCAAAGGGACCGAGTACCGGTCTCCGACATGTCGAGGGACCGGTCCCCTTGTGTAATTTATGCTGTCCGAACTTCATTAATGATATTTTGTAATTATTTCGGATCGGGAGTATATATACTCATGTATAATTCGTGAGAGAGATATTTGTTTTGTAGTTTTTAGTGTTTAGTTAAAGGGAGAGCTTCTCTCTCCACCTCCCTCTTTCTTTCTCAACTTTTCTCTTGATTTTGGAGGTCATCCATGGAGTTTTGGGGATTTTACCAAGCATTGACGATGTAAGGTTCTTCCTCCTCTCTCTATGTAATCTATTTCATGGGTTAAGTTTAATAAAATTTGTATTTCATTTTCAATGTGTATTTTGTTTGTATTTTATTGCATTCCTAGTTGTAGTATAGTGTTAATGGAGGGCTAGCCTCCTTGGTTTGTTCATGAGGTGACTAGCACCCCAAGCCTTGTGTTGTGTTGACTCCTTTCAAGTTTGGGCTTGAATTGTAGTGGTTAGAGTGTATTGAGTTCATACCTAGGGTCTAAACTTAGTGGTGTTAATTACTTTAATGGGTTGTAGACAATTACATTGACACAATCCATGTTTGGTGCGATGTCCCGCTAGGTGTTCAACAAAATGCCCAATTGAACGAATTCCCCTTGAAATCACCAAATTGATAGAGAATTGTAATCTTGATGTATCATAGAGATTAGGAGCATGTGGTTCTCACCTCGGGTCTAACCAAGGGTCGTTAACCTACTTGACGGTTTGTGCCATGTACACTCCATGCTTTGAGCCATGTCATTCGATGAGTGTAAGTCGGCCTAGAGAACCAAATTCTATCCCTCGTGCCATCTCTTGACCCGTGACGTGTGCTTGATAGCCAAACATTCCGTGGTAGGTCCTATACCGTGATCCCTCCTTCGTGTTATCATAGGATATTAGATAAGTCTAGCATGACCTAGGCTAGGTGTTAGAACCCCCATAGTCATTCCGTTTAGTTAATTTAGTTTTCTTCTCTTTGTCTTATGCTTTAGTTTTCTTAGGTTTTATAAACAAAAACAAAGGCTAGCGTCCTACCGCTTCTATCGCAAACCTAAACTTCTCTTCCAAGCAAATTACTTCAACTCTGTCAATTCCCTGCGGATCGACCTCGGATTTATCTACTTTACTAGTTAGAGTATGTATTTCCTTGTTTATAAGTTATTAATGTCTAATTAGGGATTCCCGATCTTTCGACGATGCGGGATGTGGCTTTTATTAGCAAATATCATTTTTAAATTTCTGGATTTTAACCTATGTGTTTCTTCTTTTTAGGTGCCCGAAGATTAGTCATTTTTTCATGATGATGGCCCTCACCAAATTCAAGGGGATTAAAATATTATTTAATGAATTAGGGTAGTCTTTGAATTTTTTCATTGCCAATGGTGTAATGTGGATACTTGGGTAATGTGGAATTTTGGTGGTTAGTAATGTGTAATTTTTAAAACTCAAGTTTATTTGGTTGTTGGTAATGTAGAATATAGATGTTCAATTTTTTTTGTGTGTTATTGGTCATTTTGAGAATAGTTTATTTTTAGAATGGATGTTCAAGTTTATTTGGTTGTTGCTTGTTGGTAATTGATGAATCATTTTGTGAAACAACTCGCCTCGCCTATGAATATCTCGTCTGACGTCTTTTTGATGATCCCTTCACCTTGATCTGTAAAACAACGGTTAGAGGAACACAAAATGGGGGATTGTGTCCCTGAACCGTCTCCGACGACCAAGTCAATATATCGATCAATAGGAGAATCAAGTAATACAGTATTGGATGAGTGATACCTACCTCAATTGTAGAATATCGTTATGCTTTTATACATCATCAAATCCTTCCGTAACCTTAGATCATTATGATCAAGATTTACGGGAGCGTATCTCCCCTTCCATAACTGTTGTACGCTCCTACGGGAGTTTCCTTAATCGTGCAGATCCGTTCTGCCATTCGAGGCTAGAATCACGAGGATATGTTTATCCTCCTTTGACAACGTTCGCGGCCTCAGCTCTTACAACGACATTTGATCCATCACTAAGTAGTGATCGCGCTATTTCTAGACTTGTATGATCAAGCTCATAGCCAAACTGATCTGACTGTTGCCGAGGTGTCGTCTAGGGGTCAGGTCTCTGCCTATCTATCTGTTATGATAATTCTCTCATTAGTAATGTTGGTTGAGA
The DNA here is from genome assembly GCA_002855965.1 of Monotropa hypopitys. Classification (NCBI taxonomy): domain Eukaryota; kingdom Viridiplantae; phylum Streptophyta; class Magnoliopsida; order Ericales; family Ericaceae; genus Monotropa; species Monotropa hypopitys. The sequence goes on along the minus strand of NMUG010008192.1, from coordinate 6,429 downwards.
ACAATTTAAGAATGATAGGAAGAGGGGTTTTAGAAGCATTGTTTAAAACGACGTAGTTTTGTCTTCAAATGTTTTTGGTGGCTTGGATCCCCGAAAACGACGACGTTTTGGGTTGCTCCCGGCAGTTTAAAATACTAACTGCAGTGACGCCAAGACCCCCCTTGGAGTTCGCCACGAAACAATTGCTGGTGCTCATACAAAGCTCAACCACAGCGCTCTGATATCTACTCTATCTTGGAATTTCCCGAAACGCCACCAGAAAACGCCCGGCTTTATCTCCTCTCTCGCTCCGAAACCCCACTTCACAGATATGGCGGCCACAGCGGCGGCCATAGCCCGATCAATCCTTACCGTCCGGTCGTTGTCATCTCTCTCCAACCTCCGCTTTCTTTCCTCCGCGTCATCCATTTCCCGGTCCTCACCTCTTCCCGGCTTCGTCCGTTCGACCCGGTCCACTTCCCTCCTCTCGCACTCCATTCGGGTAGTTGCGCCTGGAGCGTCTCGTCTGACTACAATCCGGTGCAGGATGAACCGGTCGGGAGGGTCGGCCTACTCGCCGCTGAACTCCGGGTCCAATTTCAGCGACCGTCCGCCCACCGAGATGGCTCCACTGTTTCCTGGATGCGATTACGAGCACTGGCTCATTGTTATGGACAAACCTGGGGGCGAAGGGGCTACGAAGCAGCAGATGATCGATTGTTATGTCGAAACCCTAGCTAAGGTCCTTGGAAGGTAAGTGTGGAGAGAGGGGACGGGGAAGAGGGAGACTTAGTTTTGGCGAGCTAGATAAAAGTAGAAGTGTGCAGTTTATTTTTTTAATACACTTCTTGTTATTGTGATTGTCAGATAGATCTTTTTGTCGAATTTTAGTGTTGCTGCATTTCAGGGTTGATTGAGGTTATATTGAACATAGTTACTTTTTCCCTCGATGGAGGGAGTGGGAGTTTTGATGATTGTCTGAACTCTAGCTTGCTAGAAAGATCACTTTTCAAATTTAGGGGTTTTGTATTTCACCAGTGTAAGGTTTGGGTTTGATGATCATAATTCATTCGTTCAATGCCAGAGTGAGAGCTTCAATTCAGTTTTTTTTTTTGCATTTTACCAGGCAATATTATGACCTGTTTATGGAAATCTTTAATCCTATTTATTTATTGGCTTATTGCCTCTCCATGAGAGAGAGAGAGAGAGAGAGAGAGAGAGAGAGATCAGGATTTTTCATTTTAATCAGGTACTGAAATTTGATTTTACTGAGTTGTTTCAAGCCGCCACAATTTTTCAGCCGTGGTTGGAAAATATTATTGGTTTCAGTTTCTGTAGCATTTTTACCCTTTACATGCTTATATTTGACGGTATAAGTAGAAACGGGTTTTGATTTGATTTGGCAAGTAGAAACGGGTTTATGTCTCTAGTCTGGTAATTCTACATATATTTTCAATTATGTACCAGTGAAGAGGAAGCTAAGAAGAAGATTTATAATGTGTCCTGTGAGAGGTACTTTGGGTTTGGGTGTGAAATTGACGAGGAAACATCTAACAAGCTCGAAGGTTTGTGTTTCTATGTGCTTATTTATGACTTATAATTATGTTGCAGGAATGTTTTGGTATTCAATTGTCGCATTTCCTGGTTCTTTGCACACAGGTCTGCCTGGTGTTCTGTTTGTCCTTCCTGATTCTTATGTTGACGCCGAGAATAAGGATTACGGTGGTACGTCTGCATACTTTTAAGTGCCACTTTAAGTGATTACATGAAAATAATACAATAACTGATAAGGATTATTTTTTGTTAGGTGTTTGATGTATAGGCTGTGGACCTGTGGTTTATGGCAGTTAAGTTAATTGAGCACTATGTGCTGGTAGTGCTTATAAGTTTTAAATTCTTAACTTCGTGCTTTTATTATAAGAAACATCTGAGTTTGGACATGGCATTGTTGTCAAATGGATCTTTTACCGCATACGAGGGTGGTTAAGATGTTGAATTCGGGAAGTCCATCTTGGCAAAGCAAAGAGCCTTGAAATGGCAGTGAGTTGCTTTGATTGCAAATGGACTCAAATAAAATGTCTCCTACTGTCCCGGGCTTTTCAAACACAATAGAATTGCTGATCAGTGGGGATGATACATGAAAATTTCAATCGCATTGTGGGTCATAACGAACGTGGATTTACCAAGCCCATCTTGGCAAAGCAAAGAGCCCTAGAAAGGGCATTGAATTGCTTTGATTGCTAATGGGCTTACATTGAACGTCTCTCTTTGCTCTTCTGGGCTACTCAAACTCAATAGAGTTGCTAATTAGTGGAGATGAAACATGAAAATCTGCACGATAATCAGCCGTCAGACTTGTAATGTTGTTACAAGTTTTTGGTGTTTCCTGTCTTTTAAGAAACATCAGTACTTGTATAGGTTCAAATGTTGGGGTATTAGGTCGTTGGATTGAATCATGTCTTGCCTTGGCAGCATTTGGCTCAGGACAATTAAATCACAACTCACAAGTTACTTAGAGCAGATAAGGCTGGCCATAGTCTTTATTAGTCCATGCATTAAATTTCTCTTTGATTGGTCGATCCTTCTTGATCAGTTTGTTTATTGTCAGTTTGCAATATATCCATTTCTGCTTTGTGTTGTCATTTCTTTATGCAATTTGTGTATAAAATACATGCAGTTACAGATTGACAGGGCAACCCAGGTGGGTGGTGGTGGTGGTGTTGAATAGGTTCTTTAACTTTCTTTGCCTTTCTTTACCTTTTATTAAAATCAAAACCAAACACAAAGTAAACAGTAAGCACAATAAAGATATAAGCAACATAAGTGCGTTAAATAAAGAAATAGATAGAAAGAATGTAAACGGATTAAGGTTAGCTCTATAGCAGAGGGAACCACACTTGACCTATAAGCAGAGGATAGACGCAACAGGAAGTATTGATTTTTATAGTGATTCAGTAATACGCCTACTCGACTCTTTAGTGTGATTATTTCTGGACCACACCGGTATTCACTATGTAATTCACACAGATTATAAAAGAACTTAGAGATACACGTAGACCTCTCTTCTGATACACAGACTAGAAAAACTCTCATTACGGGATACACTTAGACCCCGGCTATAGTACACAGATTATAGATTCCTCTCACCAAAGGGATACACACAGACCTTTATTCCGAGTACACATTGACTAGGACATTCACTATAGGATACACACAGACTCTATTTTCTATTACACTCGGACTAGGAAAACCAAATGGGTACCCGCAGACCCGATCAACTTCATCAATGTATTCTAAATCATTTTTATCATGATTATATTTTCAATAATGACATTCACAAAACATGATTACAAACAATATTATTATAAATTATTAAATAATAAATTCAATCACGATTTTTTCTCAAAAGTTTTTTCAATATAATCAAGAAGATATGCAATCAAGCATCATTCAATGCACATGATATTCAAGTTATCATTTTAAGTTCATTTAACGTACAATATAATTTTCTTATTAAATATTATCATGTTTATCAAATAGCATTATCACAATATCACAAGTCCAAGATAAATATGTTTCAAGTATAAGTCATTACAACGAGGATATAAAGACATGATCATACAATATCAATACTTCAACCATGATGATCAATTATACTTAATCAAGTATGCATACAATTCTAATTCAACTCTAATCAATGAGACTAATGCACATCATCAAGGAACATCGTCAAAATGCTTACTTTACCACATATAAATAGTACTATTTTTTAGGAAACAGAAGCTCAGAATAGATTCAAGATTCCAAATGCGCTTTTGGGTATTCTACACTGTTTTTATCATCATAAATGAAAAAGGGTGGCCCAGTGCACGAAGCTCTCGCGGGGTTTGGAGAAATGTTGATGTACGCAGTCTTACCTCTGCAATCAGAGATATTGTTTTCAAGAATTGAATCCGTAACCCATAGGCTATAATGAGGTAGTTTTACCGTTACGCCAGGTCTGCTCTTCTATCATCATAAATATTTATGAAAATTACAGAAGATTGCTAAGAGCCATAACTACGTATATCTAGACGTAAACAACAAGCTCAATTAACACATACTGCAAAACGGATCCCAAAATAAGATTCAAAAGTAGTGTCAGTCAAAGTATAGGTAGTAGAGATCCCATCAAACGGGTAGCCCAAACCAAGGAAATAAGCACATATGAAATCTTTATTTTCTTTGAAAGATGCAACAACAAAAAAGAAGAAAAACCACCACCATCAACCAGACCCGGTGCCATTGCATTAAGATTAGGCTTTATTCGTCGGAGGCATACCCATAAAGAGTGCTTATCCTCCACGTACAGAGGGAAACAGAACCTCCACAAAAATGGCGATCTAGTGCACGAAGCTCCCATATATGTGGAGCGTAGGGAAGAGTTGATACACACAGCCTTATCCCTACAAGTAGAAAAATTATTTTCGAGAATTGAACCCGTGACCTGCAGGCCACAACAAAGCGCATTTTCCCTTCTCGTTGATTATTGCCGCTTTGTCTACCCAACTCGCCATATCTAGCCTTTGAAGGTGGAGTTAGGGGTGGGGTCGGTGTGGGAATGGATGTGGAGGTGAAGTTGGAGGCGTATATCTGTGAGGAGTGAGGAGGAGAAAGGGAAAGAGGAGCGGAGGGAAAGAGGAGGGGATGTGGAGATGGGGAAGCCCTAAAGTGTGCTTTAGTTTTAGAGAGAAGCTGGAGAGAAGCTTTTAAGGGGAGAGAGTGTCAACAAAAATGACACTTTTTGACTAGTTGGCTCTGCTGATGTGAGGTTCCATTGTTCAATCCTTTGCTTTGACTTAGTTGAATTATTGGTTCCATTGTCTATGAAAGCCTCATATTCACCCTCTTAGTAGTAATTAATATATGTAACATTAGTGGCAATTTCGAATGTTGGTATAATCCCTCTTATGTTTTGCAGCTGAGTTGTGTGTGAATGGGGAGATTGTTCAAAGGTCCCCTGAACGACAGAGGAGGGTGGAGCCAGTGCCTCAAAGAGCTCAAGACAGACCAAGATACAATGACCGGACTCGCTATGTTAGACGACGTGAAAACATGCGGTGATCACTCTACTTATCACGAAGGAACAAAAACATGGTAATATCTGCATGGCATTGCTTATTTGTGTATTGTGCTTCCCTCATTAGATGGTTGTATTTAAGTCAGTGTTGTGTGTCTAGGAGTGTGACGAACTGCGTCTTTTGAATTTCATAATCTCGGCCACTTTTTTCAAGGCTTGTTTGTTTTAGCCTTATTTTATTTTAGTTTTTGTTAATTGGATGGTTGTCCCAGAAAAGCCAAAGAGGGAGATTGTTAATATTTTTAGTGTGTTAACTATTTTTCAGGATTTTAGTGAGATGTTTATGTAATTTGTATTTTAGTTTTCATAAACTAAAAATAAGTCATCACATACAACTGTTCTCAAATAAATGATGAATTTTCCAAACCCATTCCCGAATGAACAAGTTATGACTGTAACATGTCAATTCAACAAGTTACAGTGAGCAATTGGACTCTAACTTGTCAATTGAACGGGTTACAGTGGCCAATTGGCCTGTAATTTGTCTAATTGAACAAGTTACAGCTCAAATTAGAATGTAATTTGTCCAATTGAACAAGTTACGGCTCAAATTGGAATGTAATTTCATTTGAACAAGTTACAGTTACCAAATTAGACTGTAACTTGTCATTATTTACAACTTGAGCTTCAAATTGGACTGCAACTTGTGATTAATCACAAGTTACAGTCTCAATTTGCACTGTTACTTGTGATTTAACACAAGTTACACCACCATATTGGGCTGTTTGATTAAACACAACCTACAAGGACTTATATCACACATCACCCATCCTATACTAGGCGATGTGGGATGTAACAGTCCACCATGCTCCGCATCCGACGACCACGTCGGCCCACTCTATCGACACTGACCCGATGGTAGCCCTTTTCTCTTTGGACGGCTTCACTCACCTATCAGTATTCAACACCTTTTTAGTGTTTTAATCCAGCCTATAGGTCGCCCCTTCCGTGCCACGAATCGTAGTGTAGTGGCTGGCTCTGATACCAAATGATTAGTCCCAGTCAAAGTTATTTAAGAAATTCAAAGAAATATTATTCTGCTCAAGGTGAGAATGAACCTTATAATTGTATTCTTTCCTATCTCGTCATTTGCCCAATGATAGAGTTAAATACATAAAGCATTCAACTACTTCCCTAAACAAAAGGAGTGAAACGGCTAGTGGACAATAAAATAGCCAACAATAATGGAAATATTTTCTTTAACTTATTGACCGCTACTTCCCTAAACAAAAGGAGTGAAACGACTAATGGACAATAAAATAGCCAATAATAATGGAAATATTCTCTAACTTATTGACCTATTCCTAAGCAAACAAAATAACACTAACAAC